>SJYT01010082.1:151236-184193 GCA_006410635.1 Cephalophus harveyi
ATAAAGCAGAAGTAGATGTTTTTCTGGAACTCTCTTGCTTTTTCCATGATCCAGCGGATGTTGGCAATTTGATCTCTGGTTCCTCTGCCTTTTCTAAAGCCAGCTTGAACATCAGGGAGTTCACGGTTCACGTATTGCTGAAGCCTGGCTTGGAGGATTTTGAGCATTACTTTACTAGCATGTGAGATGAGTGCAATTGTGCGGTAATTGGAGCATTCTTTTGCATTGCCTTTCTTTGGAATTGGAATGAAAACTGACCTTTTCCAGTCCTGTGGCCACTGCTGAGTTTTCCAAATTTGCTGGCATATTGAGTGCAGCACTTTCACAGCATCATCTTTCAGGATTTGAAACAGCTCAACTGGAATTCCATCACCTCCACTAGCTTTGTTCGTAGTGATGCTTTCTAAGGCCCACTTGACTTCACATTCCAAGATGTCTGGCTCTAGATGAGTGATCACATCATCATGATTATCTGGGTCGTGAAGATCTTTTTTGTACAGTTCTTCTGTGTATTCTTGCCACCTCTTCTTAATATCTTCTGCTTCTGTTAGGTCCATACCATTTCTGTCCTTTATGGAGCCCATCCTTGCATGAAATGTTCCCTTGGTATCTCTAATTTTCTTGAAGAGATCTCTAGTCTTTCCCATTCTGTTGTTTTCCTCTATTTCTTTGCATTGATCACTGAAGAAGGCTTTCTCATCTCTTCTTGCTATTCTTTGGAACTCTGCATTCAGGTGCTTATATCTTTCCTTTTCTCAGTTGTAAACTGAGGCACTACAAATTCAGAATCAGTAGCATTAGTCAAGATAACAGGAGCATACCCTCATGGCATGGGCCCCATCAGGACACCTCTTGTACAGCAGCCCCTGATGGGCGATGACTAAATGAACAGAGTCTGTTGGGTGAAATTAGATTTAGGTATTTCTATTATGGATAATTTCAGAGTAGCTCTTTAATTAGAATTCCAGAAACGCAGGCATTATGTCAGAATTTCTGAATCATACCATGGGGTTTTTAGAAGCAAATTTTACTAAATAAAACATATAGAACTTTCTTGTTACTGTACTCTGGGTACAGTCTAGTACTTTTGCTCTTAAGTAGCCTATGCATCTAAGCATTGACTGATACTATGTGGGCTCCACTGCTCTCATCTTCATGTTGCTCCATCTTACACCAATCTCTTAGACTGTTTAACACTTTAGAAAAAGGAACCAACCACCCTCTACTTGGCCTCAGGTCTAGGACTTTTTTCTCTCTTTTTTCTCACTTTTTTCTTTCTCATAACACTCACCACCCAGGTAGTCACAGCCAATGGCTGTTCCACTCAGATTTCAGTGGAGCAAAAAAGGAGGATCTCTACAAAGAACCATGAGGAAGACTATCCCCATCCAAACACAGAACTTAGCCTTTTCCTTCCTTTCTCCCCATCTCACCCCTAACTATCATCTCCCAAGTCTTCAGGAATCTCCCAGGATCAAAGAAGTGCTTTTGGCAGCTCTGACTCACAGAAGGCACTCTTCCAACACTTTTAACGCTTTAATAGACTGTCCTACTCATTTTTTGAGGTTAAGATGTAGTATTCCTAACCTCTACCCACATTCAATTTATGCTGTTTATTTTTTTTTAATCAGTTCAAGTCAATTAATCATTTCTGGGATAAGCCTTATTAATATGAGTATTCTCACTCTCCCACCCACTCACACACATACATTCCCCCCTTACCAGCTAAGAGAATGGTGTCCACACTGCCCACTCCCTCATACTCTAAGCATGTTAGGCATTTGCCAAACCAGTCTGGGCTCTTCTTGAGACAGAATCTGAGGAATGAGTAGACAGAAAAAGGACCTGAAAGAAAGGAAAATGGGGGAAGAATCTTGCTAGTAGGGCCAATTTAATTGCTCTCCTTTGTTGTAAAAAATCTAGGAGATGGAAAAAACACAAAAGATTTCAAAAAAAGAATATAAACAGTTTAATTGGTCTACACAATTAAGAACAGAGGGGAAAAGGAGGTACGGAGAAAGAAAATACTATAGGATGGGGTGTTGTTTCTGGGGTAGGTTTCTAAGAAACTGCCACAGGATATGAGAGAGGGGGAGAGTGGATTTTTTGTCACCATGAGATATGAAATATGCCTCCTAAAATGTTTTTAAGTGATTTTGGTAAGAATTAGACTTCTTTTAGTTTCTTGTGGTTGCTGGGCTTCTCAGAATATAATACCCCACAGAGACTAGGTTACTTGTGCCTAAATTGACATTTAAGTTACATAATTATAAGCCTCTGGCTAGAAAGGAATTATAGACTCCTTTTTACAATCCACGGGGTGAAGGATCTCCACATAGCAGGAAGAGAAGGGGCAAAGGCACAGAAATATGAGAAATGTTCAAGCAACAGGAAAGTTCTAGCTGGCATGGAGATGAACTCAGCATTTCCCATTGACATATTTTCCTTTGTTTCCCCCCTTAGGAATCTTTCAAAAATCAGCTTCAAATGTTTATTTTATTATTTTCCTAGGAAGAAGAAAGAGTTTAAAAATGATGGCCTTTTTCTACCTGAGAAAATTTGCTATAGGTCGTCTTGCCACACTCTATTCCTTGGCCTGGTGGTAGATCCACAAACGTTAATTGTGACAGGTCACTGGGTTACACATTATTTACTTTTGCAACTTTCTTATGTGTGTGTGTGTGTATTTAACAACGAAAAGGCTAAAAATTATCAAAAGCATTTCTTACTACTGTGTTGGTCACTAATAATTGAGATAACTCAAAACGCTGGGAGAAAAAGGAGAGAGCACTTTGATAATCTGAGAATTGAGAGAATTACTCCTGAATTGGGAAACACTTAGATTTTCNACTTTCTTATGTGTGTGTGTGTGTATTTAACAACGAAAAGGCTAAAAATTATCAAAAGCATTTCTTACTACTGTGTTGGTCACTAATAATTGAGATAACTCAAAACGCTGGGAGAAAAAGGAGAGAGCACTTTGATAATCTGAGAATTGAGAGAATTACTCCTGAATTGGGAAACACTTAGATTTTCACTTTCACTGTTCTTTTCTCACCCAGTTAAAAACATCAGAAAAAGATGGATTCGTTTTATTTTATTTTATTTTTTTTATGGATTCGTTTTAAAACTACTCTTCATAGGCTTCCCTAGTGGCTCAGCAGTGAAGAAGCTGCCTGCCAATGCACGGGATGTGGGTTTGATCCCCGATCCAGGAAGGTATCACATGCCGGGGAGCAACTGAGCCTGTGCACCACAACTGTTTGAGCCTGTTCTCTAGAAGCCCACACATCGCAACCAGAGAGTAGCCACTGTTTGCTGCAACGGAAGAAAAGCCTGCAGCAACAAAGACCCAGCATAGCCAAAAATAAATAAATCAATAAAATCACCAAAAAAAAAAAAAAAATCCTGCTTTTTACATATTTAAAACAGAAGAAAATCCTGAAAATCCTTTACCAAAATACTACACAGTCCCGTTATTGTCACTTCACTACTGAAATGCATAGATTTTTTTTTTAACCTAACAAGGTTATCTAGATTTTTGCTTATAATTCTGCCATGTGTATTACTTCAAGAAGCGTGGATTTTCACCTGTCAGAGTTTGAAATTGGATTTCAAAACAGGCCCAATTTCTGAACAAGAACCTGTAGAAATTAAGACCCATTTCCATGAGGACATATTCCAGCTCTAGAAGCAGCCACAGTCTAAGTATGCCAGATTTGAGCACAAAATCTCTTTTGGTCTGTGAAGAGGGTTGAAATTTTAATCAACTATTTTCTAGCTCACAGGATCCCATATGGCGTTGGGTCATTTTGAGCACGGGGAACACTTTGACACTGCATGGCACTTTGGTTTCTCCCCCTACAGGAAAGCTGCAGCACGGTCCTCTACGTGAGGGGCTGCACTGGGTGGAAGCTCCTTGCTATCTGTTGGCAAAGTCACTAGAGCAAGTCATGCATCAGTGGTTTCCTTGCTAATGTTTTGGCTTGCCATGCTTATGCACTGCTAAGTCTTTGTCAGGAACGGACCTGTTGCCCATGTTTGTTGTTCATCCCTGTTGTTATTAACTTTCTTTCTTGCCCTCCCCTACAGCAATCACACTCCGTTGTAAATGGGAAGAACCAATAACGAAGCTGAAGGTTGCCGTCCTTCTGTTGGCTTGCAAGAGCAAAAGGAGAAGAGATGTATTGCAAGAGAGAGGAAAGAGGAGTGTATCAAACAACCTCAAGAAAAGAAGTTCACTGGTATCAATTCCTATGTCTAAAGCAGTGGTACTCTGCTTTGGCTGCATATTGTAATCACTGAGGGAGACCTGAAAAGACGTCTGCACCCCTTCCCCATGATTTAATGTGTCTGAGGATAGACCTAAGTATTAGCAGTTTATTTTATTTATTTTTTTAAGTTCATGAGATGATGCTGATGTGAAGTCAAGATTGAGATCCACTCTTCTAGACTCAGTGAGTCAACACAATGCTGATTATTCTTGAACCCCTTCTATCTTCTACTCAGACTCATGGACTTGTACCCTCTCCATCATCATGGGACCATTATGTTAGAGCCATCCAGGACCTGCAAGATCAGCTAGGCATGCCCTCTTTTGAGGCAGTTATGATGTAACAGGAACAGCACTGGATCTAGGTTCAGGTGTTAGACTCTTCCGTTCATAGTTTAACTACAGAAATCTTGAAGAACAAGTCATCATCTCTCTGAGTTTCCCTTTTCTAAGCTACTGGACTCTGGGAAATCCAGTGACCATTAGAAATATGTCTGACTCAGTTTCAGGCATATGGTAATGTACAGCTTGGAGAAGGAAATGGCAACCCACTCTAGTATTGCTGCCTGAGAAATTCCATGGAGCCTGGCAGGCTGCAATCTGTGGAGTCGCAGAGCAGTTGAAGATGACTTAGCGACAGAACAACAACAATGTACAACTGCCCAGTAAATATTTTGTCTTTGTTTCTGTTTTTATACAGGAGGGCAAATTGAAACCCAAATAGATGAAGTAACTGCTCAGAGATCTTCCTATTGTATCTAAGGCCATCAACAGTATTCTTGAGTGTTTTTTTTTTTTTTTAATAATCAAACCAATTGAAAACATGTCATTTAACTCAATGCACGGGTCACCCCTCACCTACTTCCTCTATCAACATACAAACACATACACTCACAAATATGGTTCAAGAGGATCTACAGTCCAGGAGCAAACAGACATTTAAAGCTACCCCAGGATTTCTAGGGCTTGGACTGCTAACCAAATCCCAGCTCTGAAAACACTCCACTTTGAAGTCCCAGACAATCTATCTATATCTCCTCTGCTATCTCCTCCATCTACAAAATGGAAAAATTCCACCAGAGATTAATTCTTGCCTGCATAGCACTTTAAAGATTAAAATGCACTTCATAAAAAAAGCAAAGCATTAACCACAGGGCAGAATAGGAAAATCACCAAGGGAAGAGGTAATGGCAAGTGAATCAACCAGAAGGAAAGCTATTGCTGATAGTGAGCTACGCAATTGATTTGAACTTAAATTTCCTGTCTTGATCTTTGGAGTATCTGAGGTATTCCTGATTGAGATGTAACTAAAATCACATTTCCAGGCAAAGCTTCTGTGTTTATACAAAGTACAAGCCCACTTTTTAAATCAGAAAAAATTCAGGGTAAGTTAATTCTTAGATGAGCATTTGGACACTTTTTCTCTTTTCCTCCATCTCTCTTTCTCCCATGTGTTATCTTTACATTCAAATCTGTCACAGATGATGGTGTTTAAAGCAATGCATTGGCACAGCTAAATATCTATCTGTAAAAAAGTCCTTTTCTCTAGTGCCAAAAGTGCTTTTAGAGGTCATCAAATATTTTGAAAACAGCAAGCACCATCAGGTACCGATACAGACTCTTGTCCCTTATCATTACCTCAAAAGATCCCAAAGTTTCCTCAATGTATCTCATTTGGTCAAATACATACTAAATCAGGTCATGTTTCCCAGAAAACTGCAAAATAACCTTAGGAGAATATTCTCTACTTGATATTGTAAACCTTGTCTTTTCTGACATACTATATTTTACATTTCAAGAGATCTTTGCTGCTACAATATACACTGGAATAACTACTCTCCAAGTTTGTAAAATAAAAGAATAACAAAAGATGTTTAAAAGACAGTAAAAGGTAAATTTGAATCTGACAAAATTAATGATTGGCTGCCACTGCCTGCCAGCCCTGTTCTCAAAGATACTAGTGGATGGGAAGACAAGCAACTTGGAAGGGAAACAGGAACCTTTGCAGGTAACCCCATCAGAAAGCAGGGAAGCCAAGGGTGGTCTCCATGTCCCCAGTTTCCCTGGATTGAGCTGATGAAATGGGTGCCAACTTTCTGGGAGATTCCTGGAATCGCTGCCTTTTTGCTGGAAGTCCTGTCAACCACAGGGCCCAGAATCCTTCCAGGTACATTTAAGCTGGAGTGGACAATTGCCACCAGGTGGGACCAAACTGAGGCCAGGACCAGGGCAGATTTAGATGGCAAAGACCCCTGAACTCCCAGATGGCTTGTTGGACAACCTCACTCTGCTCATTTCATTAATCCTGCAATATGATGCCAGGTTTTAAGCAAATGAATTTGTTGGAGCATGCTTCTCTTGTCATGAAGAGAGTTCTACTCAACTTATTGTACTCAGTCTTATTATACAGTTACCTTTGAGTTTGTGTATTTGAACCCTCAGGCAAATCGCAAGCTCACTGAGAAAAAGAATCATGTTTTCTATCATTCTTAAATACACCACAACATCTAGCATGGTATGGATGAGAGGTAGACACTCAACAACTGACAATTTTATTACATTGCTGAAGCTTTAGTACAGCATGAATGGTCTCCATATACATTTCTTTCACTGCCTGGATATAAACTTATCTACCATAGATACTCTTCCTGAAAATACATCTCCCCACACAAGTGCCAAGAGGCCCTGGCACTTGACTCTATCATTAGCCAGACTTTCAGGATACAAGCAGTTTATTCCTTTGTCAGGGAAGTTAACAAAGGAATGAAACATCTTTATTCAAAATATCTTTGGATTCCATTACTCATTTATAAGCACAACTTTCTACTTTTTCTGGTTTTGCACAGAGCTACTTATCAGATGGCTATTTATTTTTTCCTATCTATGCTAAGTGATCAAGGAAAATAGAAAATACACACACACAGACACACAGAATGTCCTTCTCAGAAGGAGTCACCAGCACAAAAGTCTGGAATGTGCTTGGCTTTGCACCCATCACAGCAAGGCATTAGAAAGATTGGATTTAGTGTTGTGTGTCCACAGATATAAAATTAGGCCGACAGAAGTCTGGATCTGGGCCTCACTCCACACCACTAACTTGTAGAGCTCTGGTCGCCAAAAGGGTTTGGAACGGTTGTCTCTCTACAGATGCTGCCACTCATTTCTGTGGGAACAGACCACTTACATCTAATTACAGTTTCTGCTTAAATTAACAGGACAGATATGACAGCGAAAACTTCTTCAGACTAACTGGTGGGGAGACCTTTAGCTGACACAGCTTATGAAGTAGTTGGCTTGCAGCAAAGTAATGTCAATTTTAAAAAGTAATTTAGAATTCATATGATTCCATCCAGCAATTTGTGGCAGCCCGAGAAAAATATGTGGGGTGGGGTGGGGGAGAGGACGGGGCAGCAGAGGAGGCAGGCAGGAGCTCACATCATTTCAGAAAGAAAAATAGATTATCTTACAGAGTCAACAATTTTAGACAGATTAGGTTATTTTACACAGCACCATTACCAACTAATAAGAGGTGAAGCTGATGTTTGAAACCTGACAGTTGAACTTCAGAGCCCTCGTTTTTAACCTTGACTGCCTCTGATGATATCTAAAGCTCTAAATCATGTTGAAAACGCCACTGACAGACAATGAAAGGGGATTCTGTGCCTAACGCTGTTTGATGACAGTTTTCCTGGTCTTCCTTCTGACCAGTCAACTTTATGCTGTGGGAGTCAAAGTGAACTGACCCTTCAGGACTCTACCAATCCCTTAGAATGGGTCACTAAGGGGCCTACAGAGTTCATTCGCTGTTAAAATTGGCCTCCAGCCAGCAAAAGGTGCCAGGCTGCCCTTGAGAAGGGACATCTCTGTCCCAGGGTTCAGAGAATTTGCCTCCAAACTGCTTTCTTGCTTATTTGATACCATCTCTTTCGATGCTCTAAATCTATCCTGTCTACCTAACCTGCCAATTCCTGCCTTTGAGACCTGGGATATGATTACCATCCTTCTTTACCTTAATCAAAGCTGGCCAACAGTGGCTTTGGCAGCGGGCAGCCGGAGAGCCACAGATTCCCACGTGCTGCCCCTTGGGCAGCTCTCACCTAGAATAGAACAACCCTGGAACTATTGACAAACGTATGATGGATCAGGATGCTTGTTTCCCTTGGAGTCTAGCCAGAAGGAACCCAATCTTGTTCTTTGTGAAAGCAACTACTAAAAAAAAGTTTGAAAAAGATGTTGCAGAGTTTCACAGCATGCTAGATACATGTATAGATATATTAGATATATAGTACAATATATGAATACATATGCAAACATGCACATTTAAATTTTCTCTTTTTATATTTATTTTTAGGTATATATTTATTTGGCCGGACCAGTAGTGGCACATGGGATCTTTAGTTGTGGCATGTGAGATTTAGTTTTCTGACCAGGGATTGAACCCAGGTCCCCTGCATTGGGAGTGTGAAGTCTTAGCCACTGGACCACCAGGGAAGTCCTGCACATATGTATTTTCATGGGGAATATGCCTTATTTAAAAGTTGTATTTTAAAAGGAAGCACTTAAATTCTCTTAATTGCTCACCCTAATTCCTGATGTGAGGACTAGAAATTCCTCACTTAAAGGTACAGTTCTGGAGTCTAAATCATAGGAGTCAGAATCATAAAGATTCTTGCCTACTACTAACTGATCCTTTTATTTTTTATCTGGTTTAATTGTCTACAGTTTAAAATAGCAAATTTATTCCAAGAATAAATCAGAGGTTAGCAAACCACAGTCCATCGGCCAAATTCTGGCCCACTACCTATCTTTGTAAATAAAGTTTTATTGGAACACAGCCACATGCATTTGCTTACATATTGCGCACATCTACTCCCACTCTACAATGACTGAGTTAAGTACTTGTGACAATCATATGACCCACTAAAGGAAAAACTGTTTCCCTTTTCTATTCATAACACTCTGACACTAAACGATGTGTGAGTATTCCCCCCAACACCAACCAATTCTCCAACTCTGCAAACACCAACTGGGTGTCCCACAATTCAGCTCTATCACTCACTACCCAGAGTTAGTACAAACCCCCAGATTAAGGGCACAGTCTCATGAGACTTCCCTCACTTCAGATGCCAATCGCAAGTCTCAGGTTGCTACTTATGCTTCTGACCAACAGGTTATAAAATGGGGGTTCCTGCAAACCCTTCCTCAAGCTCAACAACTTGCTATAACGGCTCATATGAACTCAGAGAAACACTTAGATCTACTAGTTTATATATAATAAAGATAAAGATAGCAGCCAGATGAAGAGGTACACAGGGTGAGGTCTGAAGGGTCTAATGCACAGGAGTTTCTGTCCTCATGAAGTTGAGGTACACCATCCTCCCAGCATGTGGGTGTGCTTACCAACACAGAAACTCTCCAAATACTGTAATTTAGAGATCATTATGGAGTTTTTATCATGTAGGCATGACTAACTCCATTTCCAGCCCCAGATGTGTGGGGTATGGCTGAAGGTGTGGCTGAAGTTCCAAGTTTCTAATAATGGCTTGATCTTTCTGGTGATAACTTCCATCCTGAAGCTATCAAGAGGCCCCCAGTCACTGGCCCTCTCATTAGCATACAAAAAGACACTCACTCCCAGGAATCCAAGGTTCTTGGAAGCTCTGGTATCAGGAACTTGAACCAAAGACCAAATATTAGAACAAAGGGTACTCCTAGCACCCCTATCATTCAGGAAATTACAAAGATTTTAGGGGCTCTCTAGCAGAGAGCTGATACAAAGATCAAATATATTTCTTATTACACGGCATGGCAAAACCTGAGATATTTACTATCTGACCCTTTACAGAAAGTTTGAAGACCCCCTGACCTAGATGAATAACTCAGGACAGCTTTTATGAATAGCTTTTGCAACAACTAAAATGAAACGTCTTGGTAGGTCTACTCTAAGACTAACAATAATATCATATCTGATGTCTGAATTCAGAACAGACTGCTCCAAAGAGCTGATTTTTTAATTCATATGCTTCACACTCAAATCGCTAAATATCCAAACTTGAACCTAAATACCAAGACATTTTTGCCAGCTACTTTCTCCAGGGGGTACTCAAGTTATAAGATCACATCATCATTCTTTATTCACATCATCTCAGACTAGTAAGAGTACATATTTGCCTGGTCGATTAAAATAATGAAGAATATCTGAAACAATAACAACAAAAGCAGTTTACAGGGTTAATACAAGATCTCCGTTTATTTGGAGGTAAAGAAAAAAGAGTGGGGGCAACAGTGATAAAACTTTATTTCTTGTTCGAGGCGGGGAAAATATTGCTTCCAAGTAATTTAAATAGTTATTTAAGCAGCATTTGACTGCATAACGGGCTTCCCTGATAGCTCAGTTGGTAAAGAATTCTCCTGCAATGCAGGAAACCCCAGTTGGATTCCCCGGTCGGGATGATCCCCTGGAGAAGGTATAGTCTACCCACTCCAGTATTCTGACCTGGATAATTCCATGGACTGTATAGTCTACGGGGTCACAAAGAGTCGGACACAACTTTCACTTTCACTTTGCATAATAATGAGATCGATCTATAAGTTTGTGGTTTCTGATGTTCTAAAATCTCTCCTAAACATAGAAAATAATTCTAAAACATGCACAATGAGCCAAATAAACACACTTTCACCTATGAACTTCAGAAGGATGTGAAGGGAGCTTCCCAAGTCCACATTGCCCCAGAGTCAAAGGAACAGAGCATAGGAAGTTAGGAAAGCACGCGCTGGGTTCAGGACTATGAATGAAACCATGTCCAAACCTTGGACATGTGTATTACAACTGTCCTCTTTTGAGGGAAAAAAAAAAAATCGTTCTATTTTGAGTCTGATTCTCATTTTGCTCATTTTAGTCTCTTTTCGAAAGATATTTCTGTTTAACTGATGCTAAACTATTGTGCAGATTACTCTTTGGGATGAGGGGAAGGAGAACAAAGTTTGCAGTATCTTCGGTATTTTGCAGTATCTTCGGTATATAATTGTCTCACTAACAATTATTGTTCAAGGGAGGTAGAAAAGGATTTGGGCTGAATATCCAATCACGGATTTGGGTCTCAGCCCATTTCTGTTCAGCTGTGTGATTTTAGATCATTTTCCTTGCAATGGTTTCCTATCTTCTCCTAGCTGTCGTTCTCAACTGGGGCTGGTTAAAATTCTAACCTTTTGAGGGGAGAGGGTGAGGCTTCAGGGAAAAACACTGGGAAATTGTGAAGCAGAGACCTCACAATGCTGTATCCTCCCACCCCATGTCCCACTACTGGGAGGATGCAAAGAAAGGCAATTATCTGGGAGATTTTGGGAACTGTCATTATAGTCCGTCAGTTTCAGAGAGCTCAAAGACCTGGAATGATCTCCATTGATATGTAAGCCAGAGTGAAATATCGCCACATAGGGTGCCAGCAAAAGTTGAGAAAGGGATGGATTTGGATGGTTCATGTTCACCCAGAACCCAGCAGCTAGTTGAGCAGGCTTGTCCTGGCCACTGGACAATTGGTAATAATCCGGTAATATTGTGATTCACATTTCAGCCAGCTGATTTTTTCAGTCCTCACTTGTGACCTTAGGATGAGTAATGATAACAAAAATTAGCTTACTCAAATGGGAGTGAAAGTCGAAGATCATTAGCTCTCCCGTGAAGTATTTGGTGGTCAGAATATGAGCTAATCTAGCATACTGGCTTTAATGGTAAAGTTTTGGTGAAGTGTTCATTGCCACACAGTAGAATCTTGAATTTGTGGTCAACTGAAGAGGAGAGTGAGAGAGTTAATTGCTCAGTCGTGTCCAGCTCTTTGCAATCCCATGGAATGTAGCCCACAAGGCTCTTCTGTCCGTGAAATTCTCCAGGCAAGAATATTGGAGTGGATTGCCATTCCCTTCTCCATGGGACCTTCCTGACCCAGGGACTGAACCTGCATCTCCCGCATTGAGATTCTTTACCATCTGAATCACAAGGAAAGCCAACTGAAGAGGGGATCTTATTTAATATGGAACCTATTTCAGTGAATCCTAGAGTTGAATAACAGTAAGAAACTACCATTAAATTTGTAGGTCCTGAATAGGCCTTTTTAATTAGAACCTTCTGAGAAACAAACTTTTAGGGCTCAAAACCCCAAAGAAGGCAAGGAAAATATTTGTTCTTTATATTTACCTAATATTACTATTCAGATATTAATATCATAGTGGTGATCATATGCAAAACAAGAAAATATACAATACTAGCTATTGGTTAAAACTTTACTCAGGTCTCCAGCACATTTTGAAAGTGAAAATTGACACAGAACCCTACTTGAGAGTGAGTATGACCAACAGTCCCTCAGATAGCCACTCCAGTGGGTAAAGAAAAAGTGATAGAAATGGAAATTTTAGCCTTTAGCACACTGGTACTATCCTCCTTCAGGCCACCAATATGTGTTATGATCAAAGGAAAGGCAATTTAAATTTGCTGGGCAGAATTTTTTTCCCCCAGCCTATGGGCAAGCCTGTTTTATTTGCTTGACCCTCTCTAGTCCTAAAACTATTTATGGTCAGATATTACCAAACGTGTGAAGAGCCACAGAACAAAATTACATTTCTTTTAACCAAGGGTAGGGGAAATAAGTTAATTTCATGCTATTTCTTGAGGTCAGATAACAAAACGCACATTTACCCAGGAAGAGAAATCATAAGCTTTTCTTCCCAAAATTGTTAAGCCTAAAAGTAAAGGCAGCGGAATTCAGGAAGTTGATGAAGCAAAGCTCCGAGAGAGCAGTTAGCTGGATGGAGAATCCAATGCCAGCCAGCCAGGCTGCTTTCAGAGCACAGGGCCACTGATAATGGCTTCTTCACTGGCTGACTACAATAGGGTACTTAGGAGAAGCATCCAAGGATTGTCATTTCTACTTTCAATGAACCCGGGAGAGAACACAGGTGGTCACAGTTTCCTACATCAGTTGTTCTCACACTTTAATGAATCAAAATCATCTGGAGGGCTTTTAATAACAGATTGTGGGGCCCCACTCCCAGAGTTTCTAATTCAGAAGCTCTGGGGGTGGAGCTGATGCATTATTTGCATTTTTAACAAGTTCCCTTGGTGATGCTGCTTCTGTGGAATCACACTTTGAGAACCACTGTCCTAAATCAAGACAAAGATAGCCTAATACAAAAACAGACAAACAAGCTCCAGTATTTCCTATTGAATCATATTTGCATAGCAGATTCTACTGTACAACACTGATGAAGAACCACAAGTCCTATCAATAAAGCTCTTACTCAGAGAGTGTCTTGGGTTGATGTTATGGGAAACTCACATCCCCGAGGAATTGCAGACCACAAAGGGGCCCTTTAAGGGCTTAGAGATTGGACCCAAAGCTAAGATGGTGACCTTCAGAGGAAACTGTTTCTGTATCTTCAAAGTCGCATGGCTCACTCTGAGTATCACAAACTGAAGAGCCCTAGCTAAGGTTAGATCTGCCAACCCACCCAGTCCATAAGAATCTCTCTCACGTCAGATCTTGGGGCAGAGCACCCAATGAGTGATGTGCTCAGAGGGTGGTGATTGTGACTCTTGAACTGTGGCTACAGGAAGGCCAGAGAATGATCAGCGGATTTGTTCTGAAATGATCCATAGACCAAGAGCAAATATCTTAAAAATATCCCCAAATAATCCAGTCCCTTTCATTCTATCCTGGTGGGCCTCCCTGGTGGCTCAGATGGTGAAAAATCTGCCTGCAATTCAGGAGACCCAGGTTTGATCCCCAGATTGGGAAGATCCCCTGGAGAAGGGAATGGCTACCCACTCCAGTATTCTTGCCTGGAGAATGCCATGGACGGTGAAGCCTGGCAGGCTACAGTCCATGGGGCTGCAAAAATTTGGACACGACTGAGCGACTAACACTTTCACTTTCAACACTTTCATCCTATCCTGAAGAGCTTTAGCAGGCTTTCCCTGTGGGAAAGCCACAGAAGGGGGAAAAAATCCTTTGCACAGCATGTTACATAGTTTATAAAGCAATTTTCATATATATTGTCATTCAATTCTCATAATTTGGCAGTGTGTTAGCATCATTCCCATTTTGCAGATGAGGAAAGAGAAATCAATCAGGTTTGTCCAAGGACAAAGACTTGAGATTCAAATCCAGGAAACACAAGCTCAGTGCATGATGCCACACTGCCTCTCAGAGGCTGTGGATCAGATGTACCACAGAAACCCTGGAAAGTGTTCTAAACAAAAGTTAGGACAACCAACAAAACCAATTAATATTCTTCATGCCAAGTAAAGTGACAAGTGAACAGGGCAAGGGGCAAGCTGTTTAGCTAGCAAATGATGAAGAAGCTAACTAAAGCAAGATAAAATTGGATTTTTTTTTTTAAGATATTTACACAGTGAATTCACAATAAAAAATATGACTTATTTGTCTAAGAGCACAGTTCAAGGTTCTTACAGAAACTGTCCTAAGGAATCCTTAAGCAAACACCTCACTCACCACTACTTCTATAGACATTTTAATACTAAAATTTGCACTAATTTTTACTTTATGATTTTCCAGGAAGAATCAGTACTACAGGAATTAAAAGTGCTTTGTTAGAGGTGGTCAATTTCTGAAGCCCAGTGGCGTTGAGAATGCTTGTTGAGACAATTTTTAAATATGTATTCATGAAGATGCACTTCTCTCATAAGCTCATTCTCCTCCTTGCCTCTTATCTCTCTTATGTCCTGGGTCAGAGCCAGCCCTAGGCAAAACTGACAAATAGAAGTTTATTTTCAGCACTACCTCCTTATTCCTAATCTCCACTCTCCCCATCTTCCTTTAAAAACCCTAGGTACTTCTTCCTACCTCCCTCTGCCCAAGGATTCAGTTTTCTTTCCTTTCCAATCAAAATCTGCCCTCCAGAAAGGATATGATCAAATTTTTCACACTCTAGACCAGTGAGTCCCAACTTGGGCTGCACGTTAAAATCACCTTTCATTTTTTAAAATATATACTAATGCCAAGGCCCTACCCTTGACCAACTGAATCAGAATCTCCGACAATGAAGCTCTGACTTCAGTATTTTAACAACAAAACAAAAATCCCTCCAAGTGATTCTAACATGCAGCCAGGGGTTGAGAATCACTGTAAAGACATTAATGGGAAGGCTTGTTACCCTCTATGGAAATAGTAGTTGTATTTTATATCAAATAACAAAGCCTAAATGATGAGATTTGCAGGCAGACCACGAGATTGATGCAGAGTAGAGGGAGAATCAGAAAGAGAAGATCTCTCTGTTGAAATTGCCCCCCAGTATCCTATGGTTCCCATCTCCACGAGTGAACCTCATGGAACTGGACATTGGAGGGTCCTTAAACATGTGCATTTGGCCTAGGATTGTTCTATCTCATGCTCTGCTTCTTGAGACACTGCCCTTTGAGTGGTGTTCATGCCTGCACTGAGACTCTTCAGTTATCTTTATTTTGTCAGATATTTCCCTTCTTAGGTCTAAGTCAAATACTTGCCCATGATTTCCAGCATTCAGCTAAGGGAGCAAGAAGCTCCAATTTATTTAACATGGCAAATCCTGTCAGATGGTCCCTGTGTCTTCCTATAAAGAGATGGATTTAAAAAGAAAGAGATGTTTCTTTCCGCACAGGTCTCATGGGGTGGCAGTTTGTTACAATCATCAAGAAAGCTGGGTCTGGGTCTCAGCTTGGTGGGCTCTGCACCAATTCTATCATTGTACCTGAGAGTGATCAGGCCTTCATGAGGTGGCTCATACACAAGGCGTAATACCAACATATTCATTTTTATTGGGATCTTTGGTTGCCAAATGGACTATTCCTGTTGGCTGGCATACACCTTAATTTAGGAAATTTAATTAAAGGCAAGAGCTTTCTCAGGGAGAATAAAGGTAGAGCAAAATACATAACAAAAAAGTGCCTCTACAAAATGCTTCCTGAGATCCTGAAATTCTAGAAAACTACAGATTCCTATGTTTTAGCCCTACTCACTGCCCCTCCTTCTCCTTGCCTTTGAAACAGAGACCTGCTTTCTGAGATTTAGGCTTTGGGAGTGGCAGAAGTATCAATCCATGAGAATACCTTATTTTAGAGATATTGTAAAGAGTCAATTATCCAATATCCGATGTAGTCTCCTCAACTAGACCAAGAGTGGTTCCCAAGCTCTTCTGCATACTAGAATTATCTGCTAGTATTTAAAAAATCCTGATACTACATCAACCCCCAGACCAATTAGATCAGGGCCCCTACAGGGAGGGGGGAAGTCCATGGCATCAGTATATTGGGAGTTCAAAAAATACCACAGAAATGTGTTGCCAGTAAATTCAGGTTATTTTTTGAAACTACCCCCAGGTGAATCCAAAGAAAACTTAACTTTGTGAACCAATGAACTGTATCTGTTAATCCAATTAGCATATCTGCAGTCAGAGTCACTTCTCCTCAGACAGGGTTGGAAATAAATCCTTACTCCCTTTTTGTCTGCCATCCTGCTTACGAGGGTTCAGGTTAAGGAAAGTTTATATTTTTATGACAAAGTCTCTACGTACTTTGTTCCATCATTTCTGGACATGGGTTGCACGTCCCAATCCACAGTGCTGAGCTTCCTGAAATCACATAAGTCAACCACAACTCTCCCTGGGTCTCCTTAAACAGAAACTCTGAGACTGGGTGCTAGGAAACTGAAGATTTTTAAAACTCCGCAAATGAATTGATTCAAAAGTAGGGTTGAGAATTGTTGAGCCATGGAGATCACCTGGAACTTGTGATATCTGTTGGCACTTTTCATAATGATATCCCTCTTTATGCAGAGCCAGATTATACAGTGGACCCAACCAGACCAACTGGTAGTACCAATATATTAAAAGTGCTAAAAATACCACAAAGTATGTTGCAGTACATGCCTCCTAACATAAAGGGCAAAATGGAACATGGTCCCATTTCTATTGAAGTACATACACTTTTGGAGAAGTAAATGGCAACCCATTCCAGAGTTCTTGCCTGGAGAATCCCAGGGACGGGGAGCCAGGTAAGCTGCCGTCTATGGGGTCGCACAGAGTCAGACACGACTGAAGCAACTTAGCAGCAGCAGCAGCAGCACATGCACTTTCAGAAGAAATTGAAAGGGAGAAAAGAAAGCATTCTTGCCAGTGTTGACCCCTTCCTACTAAACAAATGTTGAACAAGTATATTTGACATTTACGGTGTTCACACATATCAAGTCAGGCTTTCATTGATGCCATTGGTGGTGTTCGCTTCCAGATAGAACAGATGATTAAATAAAGCCAGTGGCACTGCCATTTCTTACGCCTTACTATATGACTGATGATGCTCTCTTACTTCAGCTTCTTACTTGCTTCTTACCAAAGGTTCTCACTTATAGGGAGAGTACACATTCACTTATTCGTTGATTCATTCAACAAGTATTGACTGCCTTCTGCAGGAAAAGGTAGTGTTTGATATTTGTAAGTACAATGGCTTTGGAAAGAGACAGCATGAATTTGAGTCCCTTCCCTGTGAGCTGTTTGTTGTATGCCTTTTGATAAGTGATTTATTCCTTCTAAGACTCAAGGGTTTCCTTCTGTGTGTGTGTGTTAGTCACTCAGTCGTGTCTGACTCTTTGCAACCCCATGGACTGTAGCCCGCCAGACTCTCTGTCCATGGAATTCTCTAGGCAAGAATACTGGAGTGGGTTGCCATTCCCTTCTCCAGGGGATCTTCCCAACCCAGGGATCAAACCCAGGTCTCCAGTATTGCACGTGGATTCTTTACCATCTGTACCACCAGGGAAGCCCTTCAGTCTCTGTAGGATAGGGTTAATAATATTACCGTAAAAGAGTAATTCATTAAAGCACTGGACACAGTATCTAGTAACTATTCAGTAAGAGTCATGGCATCAGAAACCATTATCACCACGACGCATGCTAACTCACTGTGCTGCTAGGCTGGGTGCTAGACACCTTTATCATAAGAGTAAATTCACTCATCTGTTTGTTTATTCATCTATTTAGTAAGTCAATCAGTCAACAAATCATTTTTTAATGCTGTGCGAGGCTGTGGACGTGCACAAGTAAGGAGGAGACAGATAGTAAATAAATGGTGGAAACCAGAGTTGATGAGAGCCGCAGAGGAGATGTGTGTGTGTGTGTGTGTGTGTGCAAAGAACCCTGGCATTGTGGAGGGAGGTGTCAGAAACCTTGCCAGGGGCAGGAGGCAAAGGTTTCATGGCACGGGAGACAAACGAGCAGCATCTCCAAGGAAGAGCACAGCCAGTGACGCGAGGGTGTGAGGGAGGGAGGCGCAGAGCACGCCAGGGAGAGGGAAAACCACGTGACAGGAGTAGGTTTCTGGGATGATGTCCATCGCTGACTGAAGAGGAAGATCCTTGACTTTTCCCCAGATTTGGCATTCTGAGGGCCTGGGATTTAATTTTTGAGCCTGTAGACTCAGGTCTACCTTCTCAGAAAATTCTCATAAAGATTTGATGAGTTAACCTATGCAATTCTTACGAATAAATTGAGCAAAGCTGTAGGCAAGTAGTGTTTTCATTTTTGCAATCACTCAATTACTTACTGGCAAGAAACTGAAGGTCCAAAGGCAAAAAGGAAATTTGGGTTTAATCACTGTTTGCAATGGATATTCTAATATGATTTTCATACTATTTTTCTATCACTTGGATTTATTTTATTAGCCTTTAAATATCAAATACATGACTCTGCTGCAAAAATGTGCTTTTGAAATGTTAACAGAAAGTATTATCAACATTCACTTATTAGGTTAGAATATATTTTAAACACAAAGGTTCCCATCACTGGGGTTTCTATGGGAAGAAAGCTCTGCTACTGCGGTACAAAACACAGGCCAAACCTATAGCACTTTGTGTCACTTACCCTGGCTCCTGGCTGCCCGGGACCCTTTCTGAACACTTCTGCACACTCCCAGCAGCCAGAATGTCTCCTGGGAGTTATATTTTAGCCCTTAAATCTGGATTAAAGCAAGATAAGGGGAAAAAAATCGGGATTGAGGGTAATATTTATTTTCTGTTTATACTTCTCTGCATTTTCCAAATTTTTCTATAATGAATGTGTTTTACTTCTCACAAGTTTCCCCCAAATTACATAATTAAAAACATCATAATAATGGGAACACAGGTTAAACACTAAATCACTTGGGTTTCACATAATAGCTTTCTTTCCCTTCTCATAAGCCCATCTTGCTTTGTTTAATGCATTGTGACAGAGACATTAACGGTAGTGATTAAACCTCAATGAAAACCACATTTGTTGTTACTATTGTCAAATTCATCTGTTAAATTTCATGTCTGTGAATTTCCTTTTCTTAGCTATACCATGTTTTAGAATTTGTAACTTAATTCTATTTTAATACTGTGTTTTTAAATCAATTTATTGTCACAAATGATAACACAATAGGAATACAATGGCTGAACATTGATCTTTTTCTTACAAAAACTTCCCTAGAAACCTTGTAATAGGAGCAGGAGAATTGGAGGTAAATCTCTAAATTTTTCCCAAGGACTTAATAACAAACCACACGAAGCCAGTAATGAAAACATTTTAATCATCTGGAAATACCAATGGCTAATATTATATTTTAAGAATCAAATCAGGATTATAATATAACCTTATAGACTGCTTCTTTTCTCAAAAATTAAATCATAGGGAAAAAACGTCATCTCCTGGTCATAGTCTAACACAGCAAGACACATTTTAATTGTAAATGTGTCCTTTAGAGCCTTTAAATTTCAAAAAGATGATGAGGAGGACGGATCCTGTGTACTTACTAATCTGTAAATAGAGTACCAGGCCAGGAATCAATTCTGAAATGTGGCATCAATTGCACAGGCTTCCACTTAGTTTTAGTTGAATAAAAGCCCTACTAGATACGCAAATAACATCAAACTTGCCAGATTAAAGAGAGGCCCCTCATACTCTAAATCATGATTGTCAATCATCACCCAGGATTAAGGGATATATTTTAAAAACCTAAAAGCAAGCGCTTCCTTTTAACTTCTGCCTACTGCGCATTTTGGATTATCGCCCAGAAATAGTATTACTTGAAACAAGACTGCCTCCCTCCTACCATCTATGAGAAGTGCATTGTTACCATCTGCTGTTGTCTATTTGGAATAAAACTCAGCAAGGCATGCAGCTTAATGTTCAGAGCCCTTCAGCAGGCTCTGCTTGTGTTTAGAACGCAGCTTCACATTTAAATGGAGCCGATTTTTGGTTTAGTCAGTGTTTTCTCAACATTGCTATCCTCCCCACCAGAAAGAAGCAAATTAGTCTAAGGACTAAGACGACCACAACATATTCATGTTGTAAAGTGGAAACTTCCTTTAAACCCTGCAGTGGCCAGTGAAGCCTTACTTGTAAACTCTCCAGGTTTTTTCAAGTGAATAATTTTTCCCATTTTGTATTTTCTCATTAACATTACCCTCTCCAGACATCCATACTACTTTCACTATTTTGAAATATTTTCTTGTAAAAGGCATGTGTTCTTAGTAAATAATACCCCAAAGATGTGATTATCAAAGGGCCTTGAATATAAATAGGGAACTTATAAAAAGAGTTATAATCGATCTAACAGAAAACAGATTTTGTGAATTTGTATGAAAGAGATGTGCAAATAATGTCTCTAAAGTATACACAGGAAACTAATGACAGATTTCTTTAGTTGGGGGTGGAGGGATACAGAATCTAAAGTGGGAAAGATTTACTTGTCTATATTATTTTATGCGTTTTATTTTTAACATGTAAATATATTAAGTATTTTTATAAATAACCAATAATTTTAAATTGTGAAAAATAAAGAAATACATACTGATTCTTTAAATTTAAAACAAAATCAGATTTTAGAAACTTATCAAGAAACAACCTTTTAATAAGGTTATTAAAACAAAGTGTTAATTTATGAAAAGTTCAGCATTCTATTAAATTGCTAACAAAACACTGAATTACAACCCAACAGGTTGCTTCATTGAATTCATTCATCCACTCCTGGCAAAGACATTCTGAATTTGAAGTTAATTAATATTCCTTCTTCTGGTTTCCATAGTTTCTTTTTAAACATGAGTACCAGTAGAAACTGGCAGTAACTTCACCCATATTCTCAATAATAACCCCCTCTGGCTGTCAATATGTATGAAAAGGACATTTTTTTTCCATACTCAGAAGAGCTGGCATTTTCGTGTCTATTGTTTAAAAATATGCTGGTAACATTTCTTTCTCCCTCTTTTTTCACTTCGTTTATGTAGTTTGACATACTTAACTCTTTCCCTGCCTGTGGTTCTCACAATGCTCAGTTGAAAAGGGAATGCTCCAGAGTAGTGTTGCCATTCTGGATCGAAATAATCAGTCTTCCAGTCTACTTTCCCAGAACCTCAAAACAGCAGTGGCTGAGGCACTGGGGCCTGACAAGTGTTCTGATAGAAACAAGTATCATGGCTTAAAATTTACGTCAGTGCAAGATTCTTTTGTTTCTCTTCTAACACCTGAATGAAGATCTCTCTTGGCCACTGTAAATTAATGAGCTGACTCCTTACCAATTCCTTTTTTTTTTTTTTTGGCAGCAACTCAAATCAGGTGGAACTTCCCCAACCTGGGATGGGACCTGCACAACCACTGAACCACCAGGGAAGTCCCTGTCCCCGATTCCTTATTGGTAAGAAAATACTTCCATATGAGTAAATGACATGGGGGTCCACTGAGATGCTTCATTTGGGTACAACTAATTTGTTACATTCCACACATTTATCCTAAGGCTAGGCATTTTCCCATGGCCCACAGCAGAGAGAAGCTGTCTCAGACTGGTGGTACCTCTTCTCTCTGCCTCATTTCCTCTTGGATCCGTGTTTGTCTTGCGGGGCTGATGCCCTCTGGGAGTCAGTGTCTCCAGCAGTATGCTCCTGGGTTGTAGCTGCCTACCAAAACATCTCTGTGTCCACTCAATTTTAGTCTAGAATGTTCACCTGTTTCTGCCATATCACTGTTGCTGCTTTTCAGATTTTGCTCTTCTTTTTCATCCATTTCCATCTCTGTGCATTTGCACATCCAACACTGCTAGTGAAAATATTTCTGCTGACTAAATGTGTCCATTGGCGTTTATGATAACATTTACAGACTTCTTGATCTGGAATGAGCTTCATTTCCCTAGGTTTGCACAAATCAGGCCTGGGCCACACATCCCATCAGCCCCTGTGGTCTCTGCTTGTGCTGCTCTTCACATTCAGTCCTCAGTGGCCACTGGTGTCAAAGGTACATATGTGGACCCCACCCAAAGGCGTGCGGTCAGTCACTTCTCTGGCTACTTCCCTTTGGCCTTGCTGACAGCCACGGTTATCCCAACAAGTAACCACACAGAGCCGTCTGCTCTCACGGCTTTGTCTTATCCACGTCTCTGAGAGTCACTGATCCCTGTATTTTTCCCCTGAAAGGGATTATTTATCCAATTCCAATGGGTCTGAATGAGAAGAATAAACTTGTAAACAAAGGATGGCCAGAAATACAACATGCCAGGGAACAAAAGACTATTTTGTTCCTAGTTGTGTTTTTCCAGAACTTTCTCCCTTCTCCTATGATTTTAAGTCAAAAGACAAAATGCTCATTTTTAATATGAAAAAGATGTCCCTCACATTGAAACTGCTGTTTCCCCAGAAAAGTCCTAGGAATAAATTAAAATAGAATTTAAATTTAAATAAATTAGAAATGTGCTGACCCTATATAGAAAACATCTACACAATGGCACCAAAGGACATTAAAACAGATAGAAAAGCACACCATTTTCTTCAATTGGAAGAACTTAATAATCTAAAAATGCCAATTTCCCCCAAATTAATATACCAATGTAATGCAGTCTCAGTTGGAATCTCAACAGACATGGCAGGCATGCACATTGTACATACAGTATCTCCTCTGCTTATACACATATTCCATTGTCCTATCAAACTTCACTTAAAAAAAGTTAAGTACAAAGATAAAATTATTAAGAATTTCAAGATGATGTGAACAGAACCTCAAACCTTCTGAGCCTGGGCCTTGCGTAACTTCACAGATGGCACACATATAAACCTGACCCTGCCATATTTAAAAGAGAAACTCTTCCCTACCAACTCTCCTTTCTCTTTATACTCTATTTTTTTCCCCAAAGCACTTATTACCTTCTAATATATTGTAGAATTTACTTATTAATTGTATTGATTGGTTTCTGCTGCTAGAAGCTCAACAACATCTGGGACTTTGTTCACTGATAAATCCCATGTACCTAGACCAATGCCTAGCACATAGGTGTTCAGTAAATATTGAATTGAGTGAATGAAAAATAAACCATTGAGTGCAGATAGAGCCTTTATCCTAGGCTAGTAAAACTCTATGAGGTAGCGCTGTGTGGTGATTCATTACTGGAAATATGTCACGTTGACTTCTGAACATTGGGCACCCTTCCATGAAAACCAAAGGAGACACTGAGGCCTCTCCATTCACACCTCATATTGCTGCTTTTTTGCAGGTTTGTCAATTGGGTCAGAATCTTAAAATTAGTTCAAGTCATCTTTATTGACCATCTTTAAACCTGGAGCAGGCTTTGGGTCTGGCCTAGTTAAACACTGGACATGAACTTGGGCAAACTCTGGGAGATAGGGAGGGATAAGGAGGCCTAGCATGCTGTAGTCCATGGGATCACAAAGAGTCAGACATGACTTAGTGACTGAACAACAATTACCAACTGGCCTATGAATTCTTACCCACTGGCTCTAAATAACAAAGGAAAGGCTCACTCCTTAAACTCTTCAGGGTGGTTCAGGTATTTTCATCCTCTGCCCATGCTCTGTTCAGGGTCACATCAATGCTTAACTTGCATATTTAAGGTGAAAAGTATAGATTTCTTTAAGAGGAAGAACAAGTGTGAGAAGCTACCCCAGTCAAAATTCATGACGACTACTAACAGAGTTGAGTGCTGAGCAGGATTCTTAGAATTTTTCACTTTTTCAATGTACTAGTTTTGTGACATGTTATGGGCTTTGGGGGTTGCTGGATAGTTTGGGTTTCTGACAGTAGATAAATTCATTATATTCTGAGATGTACCCTTTATTGGGGAAAATTATCCTAGGTAGTCTCTTGTTACAAGAAAGTAATAGTTTTTAAGATGATCTAGGAGAAACGTGAAGCCGTCAGAAGTCCAAATCCAGATGATATTATCTGAGCAGCTTATTTTCCAAGAAACAAAACACAGTGGTTAGGAATACATGTACCAATGGCTGAATACCCGTGTTCAATCCTGGTTCTACCTTCCCCTACCTGAGTGAATTTGCTTTGGGTTTCTCCACATCTCTTTTATCCATAAGATAATAATGACAATATTAGTATTTACCTCATGGAGCTTTTATGTAGACTTAATTTAAACTCACTAAAACATCTGACATAAAGTAAATGTTCCATGAGCATTAACTATTCATGAGGAGTTCTGTTTAGCAACCAGATACGGTGTTGCTGGTGCCGAGCACTTGAAGCACTGGAGAGATGCTTTCCTATACGTATATTTAGATAAGACTCTCAGTGTTCCTCTGTGGTGTTATTAAAATGAACCTACTTGGGCTTTGAGAAATCCACTCTACTGTGACTGACCATCTAGTCCCTCTGTCAATCATTTTAAAGCAGAAAAATGAATGGGCCTCAGACCAGGAGTGTGGAGGTGGGGCAGAAAGAGATTCTTTGAATCTGGATTTGGAGCCTGAAAGCTCTTGGGGTTTTGTTGATGGGCGTTAAATTAGCCTCAACATCTGGGAGCCAGAGAGAAACTCCACAGGGTCCCTGATACTGAATTACGGGCACATGAACCTGAGAAAAATCACTGCCAATGGCAGAGTAAAATCACTTTTGGAGCTGTTCTTTGGTTACCCCCCCAAGCATGCAGTGAAGCTTTATTAACCACTACAACCTTAGGTTTGAGGGAATTCAAGGTGTTGGATTTACATCTTCAAATTTTAGCATTTTTAAAAAATTGACCTTTTGTAATTCAACTCAATAAAGCAAGGGTACACCACCTATATATTTCTGGCTATATTACACTGTATATTTCTGTAATGTCTCGGGTATTTGTAATATGTATATATTCAACTCAATAAAGCAAGGGTACACCACCTATATATTTCTGGCTATATTACACTGTGTATTTCTGTAATGTCTCGGGTATTTGTAATATGTATATATTACTTTATAAAAGAGGAAACAGAAAAAATATTGTTTATATATGCATGTGTTTTAATTCACCTACACAGGTAGATTAAATCCATCTACTACTAGTAGTAATCTACTACTAGATGTAGCAGATTAATCCATCTATTACTCTAGTAAGTCTTATCCTCTGAGGTCATATAAATTATTATCAACTAACAGCACAAGCAAGGAGCTGTATTATATATAGAAAGTTCTAGAAAATGTGCCTCTAGATTTTATATTATTTTTAATAGCACCATTAATGGCTATTAACACAAAACCAGAGTAGTTCTGTTTCAATTAAGTAACCTTTTAAATAGAGTATAACTTAAATTCATAAAAGTGTACAATCTGTAAATGTACTTCTCTGTGAATTATTATAAAGTGAACACACTCATGTAACTGTGCCCTGGATCAAGAAATAAAACAACACTCTAGAACCTAAGCTCTTGAAGTACCTCCTCAGATACTACCTATCCTTCCCCTCGAAGGAAAGAGTGGAGTTGCTGGGTATGTACATTCAGTTCAATTCAGTTCAGTCACTCAGTCGTGTCCAACTCTTTGCGACCCCATGAATCACAGCATGCCAGGCCTCCCTGTCCATCACCAACTCCAGTAGTTCACTCAAACTCACGTCCATTGAGTCGGTGATGCCATCCAGCCATCTCATCCTCTGTCGTCCCCTCTCATTTCCCCAATCCCTCCCAGCATCAGAGTCTTTCCCAATGAGTCAACTCTTTGCATGAGGTGGCCAAAGTACTGGAGTTTCAGCTTTAGCATCATTCCTTCCAAAGAACACCCACAACCGATCTCCTTTAGAATGGACTGGCTGGATCTCCTTGCAGTGCAAGGGACTCTCAAGAGTCTTCTCCAACACCACAGTTCAAAGGCATCAGTTCTTCGGCGCTCAGCTTTCTTCACAGTCCAACTCTCACATCCATACATGACCACTGGAAAAACCATAGCCTGACTACATTCAGTAGAACACAGCAAATAGCCACCCAAATAGCAATACATCTGTTCCTACCAGAAACAAATACTAATCCCGCTTGCTTTGCATTTGCCAATACTTGGACTTTCTCAAGTCCTCTTAATTCATACCATTCTGGTGAATGCATTGATAGTACTTCAATGTGGTTTTAATTTGCAATTTCCTGATAACCAATGAGGCTGAGTATCTTTTTATCTATCTATTGGGCACTGAATATCCACCTTTGTAGACTGTGATTCAAAATCTTTTGCCAATTTTTCTACTGAAATATCCTTAATGATTTATAGAAGTTTATTCATGTTTTGAATACTAATCTTTTTTCAATTATGCATACTTCAAATATTTTCCTTACTCTTAGAGTTCCTAATTTAAATGTAACATAGAGGTAATTCTTTTTGTTACCTGCAAAGATTTTTTTTCCTATACCACCACACAGATATTTGCCTGGTATCTTCTAGAAGATTTATTGTTTTATCTTTCACACTTGGGCGCATAAACCACCAAGAATTCCTTTTTGTGTATGGTATTAAGCAGGGGAGAGGGATTAAAATTCATAAATATACCACCCCTCAGCACCAACTTCATCATAAATGGAACTATCCACGTATGTATCAGTACAATCTATTTCTGTACCCTTTATTCTGCTCTGCTGCTCTATTTTTTGTCAATATCACACTGTCTTAACTACTGTAACTTTTTAATGTGCTGAAAGTTCTCCAAGTTTTTCTTCTATAAGAAATTTTGGCTATTATTGGTCCTTTGCACTTTCATATGAATTTTGTTGTTCAGTCACTAGGTTGCGTCCAACTCTTTGCGAGTCCATGAACTGCAGCACACCAGGCTTCCCTGTCCTTCACTATCTCCCAGAATTTGCTCAAACCTAGGTCAATTGAATGGGTGATGTCATCCAACCATCTTATCCTCTGTCGCCCCCTTTTCCTCATGCCTTCAGTCTTTCCCAGCATCAGGGTCTTTTCCAATGAGTTAGCTGTTTGCATCAGATAGCCAAAATATTGGAGCTTCAGCTTCAGTTCTTCCAATGAATGTTCAGGGTTGATTTCCTTTAGGATTGATTGGTTTGACCTCCATGCTGTCCAAGGAACTCTCAAGAGTCTTTTCCAGCACCACAATTTGAAAGCATCAGTTCTTCAATGCTCAGCCTTCTTTATGGTCTAACTCTCACATCCACAAATGACTACTGGAAAAACCATAGTTTTGACTATATTGACCTTTAGCAGCAAAGTAAGGTCTCTGCTTTTCTTTAAGGTGGTCCCATCTCTTCAAGAATGTTCCACAGTTTGTTGTGATTAGAGTCAGTCAATTTTTACAACAAATGAGCTGAAATTTTGATTAGGATTAAATCTACAGATCACTTTGTGGAGGACTGATTTATAATGCTGAGTCTCTTGAGCTATAGATATGGCTTTTCACCCCCTTTAAATTCTATGTTTTATAATGTTATGCAGAGGTCTTACATGTCTTTCACTAGTTTCATTCTTAGATATTTGATGTTTTTGTAATTTATTTTAAAATTGTTTTAAAAATTTTATCTTAAAATTGTTTACTGGTATAAAGAATAATTTCTAATCTGTAGTATACAGTTTGTAACCTTGCTAATTTCACTTATAACTTATTTGTAGACCTTCTATGTACATAATCACAATATCTGCAAATAATGAGTTTTATTTCTGCTTTTTTTTTTTGCATTATTGTATTGGCTAAGATCTCCATTATGATATTAAACCTAAGTGGTGGTAGCAAGCATTTACTGATCTCAGGGAGATAGTTTCCATTCTTACCATTACTAACCAAGGAAGTCATCTGAGCCTAAGTTTCCTTCACAGTAAAGTTTTTAACGAAGTAACTATTTTTAATAGATATAGAATTGTTAATATTTTCTAATTTATATCAGCATAAAGTTTTTAAGTTTTTGAAGCGTAACCTTTATTTTTTAAAGTTTATTGGCAAAGAGTTGGTAATATTAATCTTGTTTACTTTTTATTGTCTGCAGAATACGTACAGAACTTCATTCTTCTTTCCTCAATTTGTGCTTTTTCACTTGTTCAGTCTTGCAGAGGTTTATCAGTTTCATTAATCTTTACAAAACACTTCAGATTTTGTTTTTACTGATCCTCTCTTCTATATGTTTTAATATTTTGTTATTTTCTTTTCTTCTTTCCTATGTGTTTAATCTGATGCTTTATTCTAACTTTTTGAAATAGATTTAAATGTTTTTTTCTTCTCTAATATATTCACATTAAAGGCTTCAAATGTTTCTCTATGCACTGCTTTAGCTGCATCCCACAAGTTTGGTAAGTTCTATTTTTACCACTCAGTTCAAATATTTTTTAATTTCCAGTGTAATTTTTCTGACTCCTGAGTTATTCAGAAATTTTATTTTTTTCCAAATTGATTTATTTCTAACTTTATCCCACCATAGTCACAGAACATACTCTGAATGTCAAATTTTTGAAATTATTAGGACATTNTATATTTCTGATCAAAGCCATTAGTAATCACAATGAAAATAATTTTACTTCATTGTGTTAATAAAATTGCTAAAGCAGACATAAAGGCACCTGAAGGGACTTCCCAGGCAGTCCAGTGGTTAAGACTTCACCTTGCAGTGCTGAGGGGTGCGGGTTTGGTCCCTGGACAGGGAGCTAAGATCTTACATGTCTCATGGCCAAAAAACCAAAACATTAAACAGAAACAATATTGTAACAAATTCAGTCAAGACTTTAAAAATGATCGTCAAAAAAAAAAAAAAAATTATAAAAAAGAAAGGCATCTGTAGTATAAGAATGACAATGTGTGTGTTTTTTAATCAAATTCAGAAATAAATTACTTGTAGATTTTGCTAATCCTTTGGTTAACTAGTAGCCTGCTTCAGACAACTCAGTTATGTAAAACTTCCAAAAGATCCAAAAATATACCTTCAAAATATGTCTGAAATCCATCAAATACAATTAAATTGTGATATATCTGTAATTTGTATTCATGGTTTGCACATACTATTTCTAAGGAGTATTGTTAACCTTATTGAGATAAACATACAGTCTTTGGGATTACAGTTAAATATGATGGCTGAGAACTGTTACAGATCTGCAGTGTCTTCCCAGAAGACACTTGATATAACCCAGGTTAAAGATTAAAATTCTGGTTCAGAATTGGGAAGTCAGTCCTGAATATTCATTGGAAGGACTGATGCTAAACCTGAAACTCCAATACTTTGGCCACCTGATGCAAAGAACTGACTCATTGGAAAAGAGCCTGATGCTGGGAAAGACTGAAGGCAGGAGGAGAAGAGGATGACAGAGGATGAGATGGTTGGATGGCATCACCGACTCAACGGACATGATTTTTTGAGTAGGCTCCGGGGGTTGGTGATGGACAGGGAAGCCTGGCATGCTGCAGTCCATGGGGTCACAAAGTCGGACACAACTGAGCAACTGAACTTACAGTCCAACTATAGGAAGTCATACTTCCCAACTTAAAATTTTCTAGGACTGGTGTCATTTGAGTTACTAATTATGTCCATATACTGAAATGCTATAAAGCTTTAAAAAAAGAAAAAGAAAAAAAATTCAACAACTATACATTTATCAAATAAAATACTATTCAAATTTCAAAATCATTCCTGTTTCAAAGCCATAAAAAAATAGATGTTTTTCTTTTGCCACCATCAGTTCAATTCAGTTCAGTTCAGTTGCTCAGTCGTGTCCGATTCTTGCGACCCCATGAATCGCAGCACGCCAGGCCTCCCTGTTCGTTACCATCTCTCAGAGTTCACTCAGACTCATGTCCATCGAGTCTGTGATGCCATCCAGCCATCTCATCCTCTGTCATCCCCTTCTCCTCCATCACTTTCATGCATTGGAGAAGGAAATGGCAACCCACTCCAGTGTTCTTGCCTGAAGAATCCCAGAGACAGAGGAGCCTTGGTGGGCTGCCATCTCTGGGGTCACACAGTGTTAGACACGACTGACGTGACTTAGCAGTAGCAGTAGACTTCCTTTGCACATAGTATTAAGGGACAAGTGCTATTATACTTTCAATGAATTTTAGATGCTGTTCCTGACATGGAATAGCCATCTGACATGGACCACTCTCCTAGTGGGGATATTTTAAAGTTATGACTCAACAGTAGGACTCCAGCAATTAATCCTGGAACCCTGGTTCTTACTTCAAAACACATGTAGCATCTTCTATTTTATTCCAAGTCCTGGTTTACTTAATCCTTTATTACTTGCTTCAGCTAGAGAAAGTGAGTGAGATAATAAATAATATTGTGATGATGGCATGGGGCAGATAATGTAACAGGTATGTTATAGAAACAGGGTAAATTCAGAGAAACTTTACAAATCAGAAAAGAGAGAAGGACACAAGGAGCAAAAAGCACAAGGAGTGTGTGAAACGAGAGGACGAAGAGGAGGTAAGTTAAGTGACAATATGGCTCTTTCAGAAGTTATCCAGTAGTCCATGCTTCCTGACAGATTAAAATTTCTTCCTGGTCATTAATTAATTAAATTAGAACATTTAGATTAGNGGAGTGTGTGAAACGAGAGGACGAAGAGGAGGTAAGTTAAGTGACAATATGGCTCTTTCAGAAGTTATCCAGTAGTCCATGCTTCCTGACAGATTAAAATTTCTTCCTGGTCATTAATTAATTAAATTAGAACATTTAGATTAGATATACAAATATAGAGAACTCGAGCCTGAACCATTTCTTCTGTTCTTTAGGATTATTTATTCATGGGAATATAGCAAAATAATTATAAACTAAAGCTTTCTGATATTTTCTGCTGCTGCTGCTGTTAAGTCATTTCAGTCGTGTCTAACTCTGTGTGACCCCATAGACAACAGCCCACCAGGCTCCCCCATCCCTGGAATTCTCCAGGCAAGAACACTGGATTATCCAGTAGTCCATGCTTCCTGACAGATTAAAATTTCTTTCTGGTCATTAATTAATTAAATTAGAACATTTAGTTTAGATATACAAATATAGAGAACTCAAGCCTGAACCATTTCTTCTGTTCTTTAGGATTATTTATTCATGGGAATGTAGCAAAATAATTATAAACTAAAGCTTTCTGATATTTTCTGCTGCTGCTGCTGCTAAGTCATTTCAGTCGTGTCTAACTCTGTGTGACCCCATAGACAACAGCCCACCAGGCTCCGCCATCCCTGGAATTCTCCAGGCAAGAACACTGGAGTGGGTTGCCATTTCCTTCCCCAGTGCATGAAAGTGAAAAGTGAAAGGGAAGCTGCTCAGTCATGTCCAACTCTAACAACTAGTAAATGTAATTTCCTATCTAGTTTTCCTATTCTCTTCTTCTGTCACCAAGCTTATTTAAAGACAGGCACATATGCATATAATTTTAGAATTGTTATATCAATTTCCATGAAAATATGCTTTGTCACTGGGGCCAGTTTAAGAAATCTATTAGTCATTCAGGTGGAAATACCATGGAGGAATTTGGATTTCCGGGTCTCAACCTCAAAGAATCATTGCTCAAAGAAAGTGTGCCAAGAAAGATGGGATGAAACACTGCTGGTGGATTTTGTAAGATGAGAAGTGAGTGATGAGAGTTATGTTGAATAACACGGAGGGCAATGGTGACCCAGAAAAGAGAAATTTAACTGAAGTGTGGCTGAAAGGGTTTAAACAGAACAGAAGGAGAGAAATGGGAGACAAGTGTTCGAGAATCTCTTGTGTTTTGTAAAAAAGAGGAGAGAATGAAATGAAAGAGTAACTGATGAAGAAAAGGGAAACAATGGAAGATTTGGTGTGAAAGATGAAGGGCATAACAGATTTGCTTCCTTGCTGATGTAAAATTATCAAATAAAAAGTTAAATGTAGATAAAATAGATTTAGAAGCTATTTTTTGACCAACGCCCTCAAGCAAACAAGAAAGAAATAAGGTCTAGAGTACAATAAGGAGGTTGATTGCTTTGCATAGGAGCATAGATAATGAATGTATTTTTAAGCCTTTGACTGTGTGGATCACAATAAACTGTGGAAAATTCTGAAAGAGATGGGAATACCAGACCACCTGACCTGCCTCTTGAGAAATCTGTATGCAGGGCAGGAAGCAACAGTTAGAACTGGACATGGAACAACAGACTGGTTCCAAATAGGAAAAGGAGTACGTCAAGGCTGTATATTGACACCCTGCTTATTTAACTTATATGCAGAGTACATCATGAGAAACGCTGGACTGGAAGAAACACAAGCTGGAATCAAGATTGTCGGGAGAAATATCAATAACCTCGGATATGCAGATGACACCACCCTTATGGCAGAAAGTGAAGAGGAACTTAGAAGCCTCTTGATGAAAGTGAAAGAGGAGAGTGAAAAAGTTGGCTTAAAGCTCAACATTCAGAAAACGAAGATCATGGCATCTGGTCCCATCACCTCATGGGAAATAGATGGGGAAACAGTGGAAA
>SJYT01010082.1:187874-388881 GCA_006410635.1 Cephalophus harveyi
AAGCTGAAACTCCAGTACTTTGGCCACCTCATGCGAAGAGTTGACTCATTGGAAAAGACCCTGATGCTGGGAAGGATTGGGGGCAGGAGGAGAAGGGGACAACAGAGGATGAGATGGCTGGATGGCATCACTGACTCAATGGACTTGAGTTTGAGTGAACTCTGAGAGCTGGTGATGGCCAGGGAGGCCGTGCGTGATTCATGGGGTCGCAAAGAGTTGGACAAGACTGAGCGACTGAACTGAACTGAACTGAACTGTAGCAACTGTGAAGCATATAGAAAGTGTTAGTCTCCTAGTCACATCCAGCTCTTTGTGACCCCATGGACCTCAGCCCGCCAGACTGCTCTGACCATATAATTCTCCAGGCAAGAATACTGGAATGGGTAGCCATGGCCTTGTCCAGGGCATCTTCCTGACCCAAGGATTGAGCTTAGGTTTCCTGCATTGCAAGCAGATTCTTTATCATCTGAGCCACCAAGGAATCCTTTTAATTCAAGTCAAGTATATAATACAATGCTATTAACTATAACCACCATGACATACACTAGATCCCCAGAATGTGTTAAACTTATAAATGGAAGTTCATACCATTTGACCAGTATCTCCCCATTTTCCCCACCCCACCAGCCCCTGGTAACCACCACTCTCTTCTCTGGTTCTTGGAGTTTGGCTTTTATAAAATCAGCATATACGTTGTATAATTTTTCTTTGTCTCTCTGATGTAGTTCACTTAGCATAATGCCTTCAAGGTTCATCAGAAGGTTTCCAGGAGATTCTTAAGCACTGGAGCATTTTAAGCCCCAAGGACAGCTTCCCAAGTGGCTCAGTGATAAAGAATCTTCCTGCCAATGCAGGAGACACACAAGAAGTGGGTTCAATCTCTGGTCAGGAAGATCCCCTGGAGTGAAAAATGGCAACCCATTCCAGTATTCTTGCCTGGAGAGTCCCACGGACAGAGGAGTCTGGTGGACTGCAGTTCATGGGGTCCCAAAGAGTGGGACATGGCTGAGTGATTGAGCACACAGGCACAAAAAGCTCTATGCTAGAAGTCAGAACACCTGAAAGTCTACCGTTTACAATCTGGGTGACAGGTCAAGCTACTTGTCTCTGAGTATGTTTCCTCCTCTGTGAAATGAGCATAATTCCCATTCAGTTCTCATCCCAGCGTTAGGTAGATACAATAGTCACCCAGTGCATTATGAAATTTACCTCACAGCCCAGAAATCAGCATGACCCTGAGAGTCAGCCAAGCAGTCCCCTCTGCACGTTCTGCAAAGAGAATGTTCCTACCGTTGGTCAACTGGCCTCTGATCCTGCCCTGAGCCCCTGCACAGAGCTGCTTTGTCTGACAAAGCATCTTCTGCAATAGGGTCGTGGCAGGCAAGAGGAAGTGGCAGGCAGTGTTTGAGTCCCTTGATTAGGTGGAATTTAGAAAGTAATTTCCTCTTGAAAACTGCCAAGAGAAGCAGAGCTAAGTCAAACAAGCAAACAAAAGTAATGTTACTTTTGCAGTAAAAGGCAATGAAGGCTTTGGTGAGTGAGTTGGAGACCATTATGCATTGCAGCTCTCTGATGGAAAATAGAAAGTTCTAAAATGACTCGGGTGGGGGGGTGGTGTGTGTCAATATCTGGAGGCTGCAAACAGTCTGTGGCCTCTTGCCTTCTAGGGAAAGAGTCCACAAACTTTCTGTAAAGGGCTAGAGAGTAAATAAATAGTCTAGGCTTTGCAGACTGAACAGCCACATGCTCTATTTGTAAGGAGAAGGTAGCCATAGGGAACCAATGACCTTGACTGTATTAGCTATTTGAAATAGTCTATATCATGACAACACAGAGAAGCAAACTTATGCTACCTGTGCTTATCTTATCAATAATTCTACAAAAAATTCAATGATTAATTCAATGATGAGACTACAATGAAGAATGTTTTTACTATAAATATAATCCTGAAACCATGATTTATAACCTTTAACTAACCTCCCAAGATTCTAATTATTTTCCAAAGATGGTGATTAAAGAAAACAAAAGCTTAAATCTCTTTCTTTGCTCCAGGAAGATCCAGATTCAACTTGGGCAGCCTGATCCCAGCAGACGAGCCTGAGTCAACATAAATCCTTTCTTCCATTTTTTTTCTTGTGAAGGGGCACACTCAGATAAAGCCAAAGATTCTAAAGAATAATAAAAATAGTAACAAAGCAACTAATCTATTTTCACTCACTATGTGACAGCAAGGTGTTTGGTCTGCTATTTGCGTTATTACATTTATTTTCATATCACTTGGGACAGGGTACTGTCACAGATCTCATCTTGAGGATGAGGAAACAGAAGTTTAGACACACTGAGCATCTCAGTTAAAAAGAGCAGAAATTACAAATCCATGCCATCTCATGTTAAAACACAAATTCGTAGTCTTTGCCTTATACCACTAAAGAAATGAATAGTGGCCTCCATTGACTAAATGCAATTGTTATCACAGTTGGATGATGAGATCGTAGGACAAGTGCTTCATTAGCCAAGGTCTCTTTGCGAGGGATGCTTAAGTAGAGGCTGTCTTGGTGGACCTCTGTTAGAGATGATTGCTTTAAATGGGGATGCAAACTACAAAGTCTCTAGACTCCTGTAAACACCTAAGACCCTCTCTTAGGATTATCCTCTCACTAAACAAAAGTATACAACTTTCAGGACACTCTTTGCAAATATACAATGTAGATTAGCTTCAATCACTCTCATCTCCAGTCTAAGAACTTCAAAAAATTTTAATAGCACAGATGAAGTAGAAAGGACCTGTTCTTGGAAATCAGGAAAGCTGGGTTTTATTCCAGGTCGTCCCTCTCACTCCTAGGTTATGTTGTTACATTGTTCACTATCTGGGCCTCAGTTTTCTCATCTAGAGAATGAGGCAGCTATGGCAGGTTATTAGAGAACTGGGGTTCGAAGGAGCCAGCATAGAGACTCTGTTCCCTTCAGACACAGCAGCTCAGCTCTCATCTACATTAAATGCTTACACTTGCAAGTAATGTTTCCTCTGAACTATCTCATGGCTTCAAATATTTTAAAACAAAATGTACTATACTAAGATAACAATGCCCTTCTATTTCAATATATATTGACTACCAGTTCACATCTCAGCTTTCTATTTTGAAATTCAAGACCCCCTCAACCAAAGTATTCAACTTCATCTTTTTCTACAATTCCCTCTCACTGCCATAAAGCCCATATCTACCTGTCAGAACACATTTGATTGTGTTTTGTACAGTGTGTAAATCTGTGGGGTCAAGAATGAACAACATAATTCTCCTCTGCAGTCAGGTCACTTACTGACTACACAATCTATAAATCCTGTAAAAATAAAAATGCAATAACAGTTCAAGTCACTAAAGTGTTAAGGAGCTATTATTTGAGAGTACTGTGCTAAAGTTTTATGGTTTTCTTTTTTAGTTCTCACAAAACCATATGAAATAGGACCTAACATTATCCTGATTTTCTAATCCAGAGGATAAGGTTTCAGTTCAGTTCAGTTCAGTTGCTCAGCCATGTCCGACTCTTTGTGACCCCATGGACTAAAGCATCCCAGGCCTCCTTGTCCATCGCCAACTCCCAGGGTTTACTCAAACTCATGTCCATTGAGCTGGTGATGCCATCCAACCATCTCATCCTCTGTCATCCCCTTCTCTTACCACACTCAATCGTTCCCACTATCAGGGTCTTTTCAAATGAGTCAGTTCTTCCCATCAGGTGGCCAAAGTATGGAGTTTCAGCTTCAAAATCAGTCTTTCCAATGAATATTCAGGACTGATTTTCCTTTAGGATGATCAGTTGGATCTCCTTGCTGTTCAAGTGACTCTCAAGAGACTTCTCCAACATCACACTTCAAAAGCATCAATTCTTTGGTGCTCAGCTTCGTTTATAGTCCAACTCTCACATCCATACATGACAATTGGAAAAACCATAGTTTTGACTAGACAGAACTTTGTTGGCAAAGTAATGTCTCTGCTTTTTAATATGCTGTCTAGGTTGGTCATAATTCCCCCCCCGCCCAAGGAGGAAGCGTCTTCTAATTTCATGGCTACAATCACCATTTGCAGTGATTTTGGAGCCCCCAAAATTAAGTCTGTCAGTTTCCACTGTTTCCCCTTCTATTTGCCATGAACTGATGGGACCAGATGCCATGATCTTAGTTTTCTGAATGGTGAGCTTTAAGCCAACTTTTCCACTCTTCTCTTTCACTTTCATTGAGAGGCTCTTTAGTTCTTCTTTACTTTCTGCCATAAGGGTGGTGTCATCTGCATATCTGAGGTTATTGATATTTCTCCCGGCAATCTTGATTCCAGCTTGTGCTTCATCCAGTCCAGCATTTCTCATGGTATACTTTGCATATAAGTTAAATAAGCAGGGTGACAATATACAGCCTTGACGTACTCCTTTTCCTATTTGGAACCAGTTTACTGCTCCATGTCCAGTTCTACCTGTTGCTTCCTGACCTGCCTACAGATTTCTCAGGAGGCAGCTTAGGTGGTCTGGTATTCCCATCTCTTTCAGAATTTTCCACAGTTTGTTGTGATCCACACAGTCAAAGAGTTTGGCATAGTCAAAAGCATAGGTAGATGTTTTTCTGAAACTCTCTTGCTTTTTTGATGATCCAACCGATGTTGGCAATTTGATCTCTGGTTCCTCTGCTTTTTCTGAATCCAGTTTGAACATCTGGAAGTTCACAATTCACATATTATTGAAGCCTGGCTTGGAGAATTTTGAGCATTACTTTACGAGCATGTGAGATGAGAGCAATTGTGTGGTAGTTTGAGCATTCTTTGGCATTGCCTTTCTTTGGGATTGGAATGAAAACTGACCTTTTCCAATCCTGTGGCCACTGCTGAGTTTTCCAAATTTGCTGGCATATTGAGTGCAGCACTTTCACAGCATCATCTTTTAGGATTTGAATTAGTGTATATAACTTGCTCAAAGCCTCTTGATGCCTATGTGATTAAGTTGATACCTCAGCTCACTGACCACAGCCCCTCCCCAAATTTTACACCCTGTCTCACAAAACTGTCATGAAAATCAAAGGATTTAAGAGACATGAGAATGTTTGGAGAGCACTATCCAAATATTCATTATGATTATCTTCCATCCGTATAAGCTTTTGGCCTCTCCTTCTTTAAACTAATCCATTACTCTCATCTTTCTGCCTCACATCATCTCCCAAATCTCCTTCAACTGTTATTCTGAATATTTGTTACATTTATCTAATTACTCCTGAACACTTAATAAAATGTAAGTTTCAGAACTTACTTTAAAAGAAACGTTCAGAAGCAACTTGCTTCCTAAAACACTCTTCTAGCCAAAAGTAGAATATTTATAATTAAATAATTTATCTTCATAAATTGTAAAAGCAAGACATTCCACATGAGGATAGCTTAAATAGATAGATAGATAGATAGAAAGGTTAAAGTAAAAAACTCTCTCCCAATCATAAGTACTCACTCCTTCAATCCTCTATTAACAGTTTAGTAAATGCTCCTAAGATATGTATTTGTATTTGGTATATATATCATCATTGATGTGTTTTACTCTATATGAACATATATAAAATATAATAATTCACTTGAAATTCTAATTACAGTTTGTATGAGCATTATCTGTCAATACTGATGAATTTTCCTTGATTTTAATTGTTACATATGATTCCATTTCACTGTTACAGTATAATTCCTTTAGTCCATTTTTGCTTGAAATTTATTTCAGTTTTAATATTTTGCCTTACACACAGATACACAATGAACACCACTTACAGACATCTTCACTTATTTCTGTTGGAGAAATCTATGTCATCCTCAAAACCAAAGATACACATAGATTTACATTTGACAGATTCTGTAGCATTGCTCTCAAAATCCTGAAGTTTCTTTTATTCCCCAAAATAATGTATTAAAAACTAATTCTCCCCACAGCTTTGCCATCACTAACTATTAAAAATAACGATGCAGAAAATCATCTCATTTTAATTACACTTATTTCTGTTGGAGAAATCTATGTCATCCTCAAAACCAAAGATACACATAGATTTACATTTGACAGATTCTGTAGCATTGCTCTCAAAATCCTGAAGTTTCTTTTATTCCCCAAAATAATGTATTAAAAACTAATTCTCCCCACAGCTTTGCCATCACTAACTATTAAAAATAACGATGCAGAAAATCATCTCATTTTAATTTGAATTTGCTTAATCATTCTGTCTTAGAATCTCATTGGTGATATAAACAACAAATGTTGGTCTCCAGAGTTAAACCTGTGCTGCGTGCCTGTGAACTAATTCACTCGTGTTCAACTCTTTTGTGACCCTAAAGACTGTAGCCCACCAGGCTCCTTTATCCATGGAATTTGCCAGGCAAGAATACTGTAGTGGGTTGCCATTTCCTCCTGCAAGGGATCTTCCCCACCCAGGGATCGAGACCATGTCTCCTTCATTGTCAAGCAGACTCTACCCTTGAGCCACCAGGGAAAACCAAATTAGAGCGATATAATATCCATATAGAGATATATGATCTATGCGTGCTAAGTCACTTCAGTCACGTCCAGCTCTTTGTGACTCTATGGACTGTAGCCAGCCAGCTCCTCTGTCGATGGGATGCTCCAGGCAAGAATACTGGAGTGGGTTGCCGTGCCCTCCTCCAGGGGATCTTCCCGACGCAGGGATAGAAGCTGTGTCTCCTGCGGCTCCTGCGTTACAGGCAGATTCTTTACCACTGAGCCATCACCTATACACATATCCTAATCAAACTAATAATAAACTATTTAGTATATTCTATATATCAGATATTTTGCTATTACTTAATGTATGTTTTCTCACTTAGTCCTCACATCTAAATATGATGAGACACATTGTATGACTGAGATAAAGGCAAATGATTAATTTCCTTAAGGGTATACAGTCAGTAATTAAGAAAGCCTGGATATGAACTCAAGAAGCCAACTCTAAGTTGATATGTATTCCTTGTGTCTGAATTTCTCATGGAGCTTAATGATTTATTCAATAAAATCTTGGAAAATAGGAAGTGATAGCAAGGTATTTAGGGAGAGCCTCTGGGTCATCATTTTTAAATGTCCTGTGTTTCTTAGAAGACTCATGCCTGAGCACAGACATCATCAACAGACTGTCTCTAGTGAAGGAATTTAAAAGGATTATTTCTGTCCTTAAGTCTTCCTTCCTTCACTTGCTTTCCTTGAAAGAGGAATAGACATGTAATTATATAAAGCAGCATAATTTTGGATATAAATTAGTATATCATTGTAGATACAAAAATTGATGCTTTCTTGAAATAACTCCAGTGGCAGGGGCTTCAACCCTGAACAGCCATTTGCTTCAAAGTCACATCCACAGCTGGATATTGTTTTTGCTTTGGCTCCATCCCTTCATTCTTTCTGGAGTTATTTCTCCACTGATCTTCAGTAGCGTGTTGGGCACCAACTGACCTGGGGAGTTCCTCTTTCAGTATCCTATCATTTTGCCTTTTCATACTGTTCACGGGGTTCTCAAGGCAGGAATACTGAAGTGGTTTGCCATTCCCTTCTCCAATGGACAACATTCTGTCAGACTTCTCCACCATGACCCGCCCATCTTGGGTTGCCCCGCGGGCATGGCTTGGTTTCATTGAGTTAGACAAGGCTGTAGTCCTAGTGTGATTAGATTGACTAGTTTTCTGTGAGTGTGGTTTCAGTGTGTCTGCCTTCTGATGCCCTCTTGCAACACCTACCATCTTACTTGGGTTTCTCTTACCTTAGGCGTGGGGTATCTCTTACCTTGGGCGTGGGGTATCTCTTCACGGCTGCTCCAGCAAAGCACAGCTGCTGCTCCTTACCTTGGAGGAGGAGTATCTCCTTACCGCCACCCTTCCTGACCTTCAACATGGGATGGCTCCTCTAGGCCCTCCTGCGCCCGCGCAGCCACCACTCCTCGGGTTGCTCCTCCCGGCCGCTGCCCCTAGTCTCGGGTGCTGCCCCTGGCCTCCAGCGCAGGGTAGCTCCTCTCAGCCACCACCCCTGACCTCAGACGCGGGGTGTCTCCTCCCAGCCGCCACTGACCTCGGACACAGGGTAGCTCCTCCCAGCCGCCGCCCCTGACCTCGGACTTGGGTAGCTCCTCTCGGCCGTTCCTGCGCCGTTGCAGCCTGGTGCTCTCGGCTGCTGCCCCTGACCTCGGACGTGGGGTAACCCCTCTTGGCTGCGCTTAGTGCACCAGGTCACAGCCGCCCACACCGCGGGTGTCCTTACACCCTGGCAACTGGCATGAGCTATGTTTCAGAGCTCCTGCTTATTCCCACCCCCACCCCTCCACCCCCCAGAGAACTGGTTGTTAAACACATGCCAGCCCATCACTAGGGGTGTATCTGCAGAGATTGGGGTGAGGAGCAGAGGCTGGGTGAGCCAGACAGTCTATTGGAATGTGAGAAAAAAACTACAAAATGTCAGTTCCTATCTTATCTAGTCCTTGTAAATTGCCTAATTTTATACAAGTTCACAAAGTTCTGTTGCCCACATTTCAAGATATGTCCTCAATTTTGTTTAATGGATTGGGACAACTGGGATCCAAAGTGCTTGGGGTATACCACTCCTAAGGCTATGTGTTATGCTCTGTGCTGGGTTACTCACTCCCAAGAAGACTGCAGAATGGATAAGGGTCTTCTCTTTCTCTCCCCAATACAACCTTTCTCTTTCCCTCACCCTGTCCTGCCCAGGATCTTGGATGAGGGTGGTAGGAATGACCAGCTGGGAAGGACTCCCTGGACAGGGTCCTCCTGCAGCTGTTCTTGCTGCAGAATCAGTGCCATAGGATCACCCTTTTACAAGCACAGAGAATGCCTTGAGGTGAGCAGTTGAAATGCTGAGTGTTATGGATTAAATTGTGGATATGGATTTAACATGCTCCAAAATGTATGTTAAAGTCCTGACCCCTGGGCCCTGTGAATGTGACATTATTTGGAAAGAGATTCTTTGCAGATCTCATCAGTGAAGTTTTTAGGATGTGTCTTAATCCAATGTGACTACTGTCCTTATGAGAAAAGGGAAATTTGGAGACTGACACACAGAGATGATAGGAAGACACAAGACACAGGGAGAAGAAGTCCATGTGCCTACAGAGCCTGAATGGTGCATTTACAAACCAAGAATCACCGGGGCTTGCCAACAAAACCAGAAACTAGAAGAGGCATCGGAAAAGATTCACAGCCGAAGAAGGAACCCACCCTGCCAACATCTTTTTCTTAAAACATTTTTTTTAATTGAAGTATAGTTGATTTACAATGCTGTGTTAGTTTCAGGTATACATCAAAGTGATTCAGTTTCATGTATACATTGTTTTATATATATATATACATTCAATTTGATTTATATATTATTTTTCAGATTCTTTTCCTTTATGAAAGAAAGTGAAAGTAAAGTCGTTCAGTCGTGTCTGACTCTTTGCGACCCGTGGACTGTATCCCACCAAGCTCCTCCATCCATGGGATTCTCCAGGCAAGAATACTGGAGTGGGTTGCCATTTCATTCTCCACTTTAGGCTATCACAAAATATTGAGTATAGTTCCCTGTAAGAACTATACAATAGGTCCTTGTTGGTTATCTACTCTATGTACAGTAGAGTGTATATGTTAATCCCAACCCCTTAATTTATCCTTCCCACCCTCCTTTATCCTTAGATAACCATAGTTTCTTTTCTATGTCTGTGCGTCTATTTTTGTTTTGTATATAAGTCCATTTGTATCTTTTTTTTTTAATTCCACATATAAACGATATCATATGACATTTGTCTTTCTCTGGCTTACTTCATTTAGTAAAATAATCTCTAGGCCCATCCATGAGGCTGCAAATAGCATTAATTTCATTATCTTTTATCCACTAGGCCAACATCTTGCTTTCACACTTCCAGCTTTCAGAACTGAGAGAATAGAGTTCTGTTGCTTTAAGCTAGTGGTTTTACTTTGTTATAACAGTCCTAGGAAAGGAAGACATTGGGATTCTCGGGTGTATGGGTCCAAACTTTCACATGAACACCCAGATCCATGATTACAATGACAGTTAGAAAAATAAAATCCAAATCACTCTAGCTGATTTTATGAATGTTTTCAAAAATGCATCTGCTTTGCAGGAGAAGTCATAATAGCTGCAGTAATAAGATCAAACTTCAGTGGCTACTCTTCCCTCTCTCCCTTTCTTCCTTCATTCTCTGGCCTTTCTTCCTTCTCGCTTCATTCATTAAAAAATGCATCAGATGTCTACAAGTGCCAAGCAGGTTTATGGTATACATTAGAGAGTAGAGATCTCATGGAACTTACATCTTAGTGGAAGGTCCACGCAATAAACATGATAAATAAGCAAATTATATAGTATGTTGAGACTTCTCTGGTGGTCCATTGGCTAAGACTCTGCACTTTCAAGTGCAGGGGGCCTGGGTTCAATCCCTAGTCAGGTAACTAGATCCCACATTCTGCAGCTGGGAGTTTGAGCAAATAAAGATCCCACATGCAGCAACTAAGACCTGGTGCAGTGAAAGAAAGAAATAGAGAAATAAAGGAAAGAGAAAGAAGGAAAGAAAGGAAGGGAGAACAAAGGGAGGGAAAATAAGAAAGAAAAGCTAAGAACGAGAGACTTTATTTCTTTAAAAAAATCTATATTAGAAGGACAAAAAAAATAAGTGTAAAGGAGGGTTGATGGTCATGGTGTGGGGAGCACCTCGAAGCACTAAGTGGGATACCACACCTGTGTGATCACCTGAGTTTCCAATAATAATCAGAGCACACAGGGATCTGCTTCTGCAGGGGGCGGGTATGTTTGTAATCTCCGTGCAGCCTCACTGGAAGCCCACACAATCTACTACATGCACCACAGCGATTTGCTACCTGACACCAGGTAGAAACGACAGGGGAAGAGGATGGAGTCGGGGCTATGCCTGTCTCCATTTGGTCCACAATGTGACCTCCTCAAGACCACAGTCACTAAGCTTGTCTCTCTCCCATAAGGGAGTCAGAATTCCCACTGTTAGGAGACAGCCCTGCTTGGCTTGAAGATTAATTTGAAGTTATGTCTTGGCTGCAAAGAGTTTCCATGATGCTAAGAAGACACACCCTCCCCCTGTCCCCAAACATCACTGTCACATGGACACATTTTCAAATGCTGAAAATACCAAATACTTTTTTTTCCCTGCTGGCCTGATATTGGTCACCAGCATCCTCAGATCAGAAAGAGAAGCAGCTGACCTTGCCAAAGCTCTTTCCTGGGGTATCATCCCCCTTGACCCTCACAGACTGGGGTGATGTCATAGTCATAGTTACATATGAGGGGGTTCAGGAAGGCATCGCTTTGTCTTCCTGCCCAGCACCCACACACTCTTAACCTGAGATCACCTCCCCAACTTGACTTGAAGGACATTCACTGCCTCTTTGAAATGTAAGGAGGTATCTTGTAGAGAGTTTGATTAAGATGTACTACCTTGGTGGGAATGTAAATTGATACAGCCACTATGGAGATTGTATGGAGATTCCTTGAAAAACTAGGAATGAAACTACCATATTGTTGTAGCCACGTGTTCTGGGAAACAAACTCACTCAGAAGGACAATGCAGATAGTGGAGTGCATATTACTACACCAGCAGCCCCAAGGCAGAATCCCCTGTTAGCCAAGGATCCCAACCAGTTTTTGAGAAAACGTTATATACCCTAAGTGTATAAGATTTCCTGAAACTAGTCTGAACAAAGGAAAAAGAAAGATACAATCAAAGAAAACCTGTGATCATATGGTTTAAGCCTAGGTAGTTAACAGTGGACAATTATCAATAGGCCTGTGGTCATACCCCAATAAACATAATAGAATGTATGATTCTATTTGGTTACACAGATAATTAGGGTATTTTTTTAGGCGATGGAGAGCCCTGCGGCTCTTCTTTCCAGGGGCCTGGTTTTCCGGTTGGCATGTCGTTTCCATTGATACTGGGCATATAGCTCAAAATCCACAGTCCAGCCCAAGATGGAGTCCTCTTTTCAAGATAGAGCCTGTTCTGTTTCCTCCTTCAATATGACCCAGCATTCCCACTATTGGGCATGAAAAGTGAAAGTGTTAGTCGCTCAGTCATGTCCGACTCTTTGCACCCCTTAGACTGTAGCCCACCAGGCTCCTCTGTCCATGGAATTCTCCAGGCAAGAATACTGCAGTGGGTTGCCATTCCCTTCTCCAGGGAATCTTCTCAACCCAGAGATTGAACCAGGGTCTCCTGCATGACAAAAAAACACATGTATCCCAATGTTCTTTGCAGCACTATTTACAATAGCCAGGATGTGGAAGCAAACTAAATGTCCACCGACAAATGAATGGATAAAGAAGATGTGGTACATATATACAATGAAATATTGTTCTAAACCACTGTGTTTGTGGGAATCTGTTAAAGCAACAATGAGAAACGAGTGTGCTCCAAATCCTTCTAGTAAGCTCCTGTTTGTTTTAGCTTACTTTCTGCTTAAGCAAGCCTGCCTCAATTATTGTTGCTTGTAACTGAAGAGCCATACCTAGGAGACAACTAATTTCCAAGTCTCCCTCCCCCTTGCACCCCCCAGATTCGGTTTCTAGGTCAAGACTTTCTGGTCGACCAGCCTTCTCTTTACTGGAATCTGAGCCCAGCTTACTGATGGGACCTTGCCTTTGTTGTCAGGCCTCCTGAAAGTTTGTTGCTGAACCATGAAAGATGCCAGGATTCTTGGCCTCTGGAGGAGAATTCAATCCAGGGCCAGAGACGGAGCCTGATCACTCGGAGCTTTTGTGTAATAAAGTTTTATTAAAATATAAAAGATATAGAGAAACTTCTGACATAGACATCAGAAGGGGGCAGAAAGAGTAACCCCCTGCTAGTCTTTAGCTGGGTGTTATATAGTTTCTAGCAGTCTGCTAATTAAAGAAAGGAAATGTCTCAAAATTCAGAGAATGGCACCAGGCCCCTCACCTACAAAATACATTTTGAGATAATCTTGGCACCAGGTGAATAATCCCAGGCCATACATTGACTTGAATCTTAAAGAAAGGCAGATTTTCATACAAATATAGAGTTTCATTAACATAGATTAGGAGAACAATGTATAACATTTGTCAAGTCAATTCTGAGCCTTTAGGCGAACCAAGTTGAAGACAGAGTCTGGGGTAAATACACAGCACATTAACATAGCTTAAGACAATCATTTCCATAAGAAAAATGCATTGGTTAGCTCAAAAAGAAATGCAAAAAAGCAAAATGGCTGTCTGGGGAGGCCTTACAAATAGCTGTGAAAAGGAGAGGCGAAAAGCAAAGGAGAAAAGGAAAGATATAAGCATCTGAATGCAGAGTTCCAAAGAATAGCAAGAAGAGATGAGAAAGCCTTCTTCAGTGATCAATGCAAAGAAATAGAGGAAAACAACAGAATGGGAAAGACTAGAGATCTCTTCAAGAAAATTAGAGATACCAAGGGAACATTTCATGCAAAGATGGGCTCAATAAAGGACAGAAATGGTATGGACCTAACAGAAGCAGAAGATATTAAGAAGAGGTGGCAAGAATACATGGAAGAACTGTACAAAAAAGATCTTCATGACCCAGATAATCATGATGATGTGATCACTAATCTAGAGCCAGACATCTTGGAATGTGAACTCAAGTGGGCCTTAGAAAGCATCACTACGAACAAAGCTAGTGGAGGTGATGGAATTCCAGTGGAGCTGTTTCAAATCCTGAAAGATGATGCTGTGAAAGTGCTGCACTCAATCTGCCAGCAAATTTGGAAAACTCAGCAGTGGCCACAGGACTGGAAAAGGTCAGTTTTCATTCCAATCCCAAAGAAAGGCAATGCCAAAGAATGCTCCAACTACCGCACAATTGCACTCATCTCACATGCTAGTAAAGTAATGCTCAAAATCCTCCAAGCCAGGCTTCAGCAATACGTGAACCGTGAACTCCCTGATGTTCAAGCTGGCTTTAGAAAAGGCAGAGGAACCAGAGATCAAATTGCCAACATCCGNGGGGCAGGAGGAGAAGGGGACGACCGAGGATGAGATGGCTGGATGGCATCACTGACTCGATGGATGTGAGTCTGAGTGAACTCCGAGTGATGGTAATGAACAGGGAGGCCTGGCGTGCTGTGATTCATGGGGTCGCAAAGAGTCGGACATGACTGAGCGACTGAACTGAACTGAGCTCAAGGTTTGAGAAAAGATAAGTTCAGGTGGAACCAGCTGTCATTAGGGCCACACAGAATTTTACGAGAAACCTCTTTTTAAATTCGTATAGAGTATGGGGAAAACAAACACTAGTTTGTTTCCTCCTGCCACTAAAGAGAGAGAGAGAAAATGTCTGACACTTGCAGCCTATTTCCTCCATTTGGAGACCCCTGGCCTTCCTACCTGGAAATCTGTACCTCACTCCCAGACACCAACTAGTTGCTCAGCTGGTCTCCTGGCTGTCACTTGACCCAGATTCCTTGTGTCTGTCTCTTCCACATTTTAGGTCACCCTACTCCTCAGCTGAGATCCACCCCACCCTTTTCCACTTATCACTTAGCTGGATGGTGACTTGCTGTTGCTTTTCTCCCCACCATACTGTGCCCTAGATACAGACTAAACAATTTCTGTGGACTTCAATACCACCACCCCCATTGCCTGTAAGATCCCACTTGTCATTGTTGCTGTTGCTTAGCCATGAAGTCATGTCTGACTCTTGTGACCCCTTGAACTGTAGCCTGCCAGGCTCCTCTAGGATTTCCCAGGGACTTCCCAGGCAAGAATATTGGAGTGGGTTGTCATTTCCTACTCCAGGGGATTTTCACAACCCAGGGATCAAACCTGCGTTGGCCACCTGGGAAACGCATCATCTCCCAGTAGAAATGGCTGATTCTGGAGCATAGGATTAGGCCAGCTGCTCCTTCCTAGGGCAAGTCCATACTCTGCCTGGCCAGACGATGTGATATGACACCACTGATAAATGTCTGATGGTCCAGGATAAGCACTGCACAGAGAGAACTTTATTTCATCTGAGAACTCTACAATGAAGCAACCCTTCCTTCTACCTGTTAGGTACGTAGGACAGTCTAAAATGGCAGTGGCTACAAGACAGGAAGGGAAAAGCCCACGAAAATGAAACAAAAGAAGGTCCAAGGACTGGATTGAGGACCTCAGGTAAAACAAACAACACTCCTGGCTGGCCCAATTTACATAGGACAGATCCAGGGAGAGATAAACATATAAATAGAAGAGCCAAAGCCAGCTCTCTCTCTCTTCCACGCGCTGGGGCGCTCTTCTCCTCGTGCCTTTAGATCGACGTGCCCTCATGCCTCAAAGATGGATTTTCCTGCTATCTTCTAAATAAAATAGAGCTGTAACACTGAGCTGTAACACTGATTTGTCTAAGAGCTATAACATGGTCCATTCGAGACCTGAGAGCTATAACACGGTCTATCCAAGACCTGAGAGCTGTGACACGCCGAGGGGCCTTTAATGTCCGTCATTCCAAATCTTTGTTGTGACGAGACAAAGAATCGAGGAACATACACTCTCGTGACAAACCCATCTTTGTTTTCAACTGCACCTGATCAAGCCCACCAAGGTAGAATGGACTTTAAGGGAGAAAAAGTCTTGGATCACATGGTGTTCTGGTTCGTGGCAGGTAAAGAGATGCCGATCCCCCTTCTCCCTCTGGGATCTGACAGGGTTTGGACGAGGATGACCCGCCCCTCCCCCATACTGGATAATGACGTGCCCGCCACCCAGTGCTCCCCAGGACCAGAGGCCGCCTTAATGCCCGATCCAGGGCCAAGTGAAGTTCCTGCAGCAGCCGCTGCTCCTCCGCCAGCTCTCCTAGAAGTCATAGAGCCGCCACCTTGGCAGGCTCCGATCCTGGTTGCATAAGCCTCTGGCCCAAGCTAAACCCGCCTTTCTGGGTGAGTACTGACAGGAAGGGGAAAGGAGACACCAAAATCAAACAGAGGCTGCGTTCTGCTAAGGAGCCAGAGGAAAGGGCCCCGCTACAAATGCCCCTCAGAGAGTTACAGCAGCCTCCAGTTCAGGGGGCAGATGGCCACTACCATCAGCCCCTCGTAGCCTATTATTACCAGATTAAGCTAATGGAGACTATTTTTCAAACCCACTGCCCTACATGGGATGACATGTAATCTCCCTCTTCAGCACTGAGGACTGACACAGGATTCTAACGGTGGCCAGAAAATGGTTATGAGAAATGGCACCTGAGGGTACTGCAAACCTGCAGCGGTGGGCAGAACTAGCCACCCCTGATGAGAGGCCCTATTGGGACTGTAACACAGAGAAAGGGAGGGGCCACCTGGAGAGATATTGGACAGCTATTTTACAAAGTCTCAAGTGAACATGAACGTGAAGTCGTTCAGTCGTGTCCAATTCTTTGCGACCCCATGGACTGTAGCCTACCAGGCTCCTCTGTCCATGGGATTTTCCAGGCAATAGTACTGGAGTGGATTGCCATTTCCTTCTCCAGAGGATCTTCCCAACCCAGGGATCGAACCCAGGTCTCCCTCATTGTAGACAGACGTTTAACAGTCTGAGCCACCAGGGAAGTCCTTTTTATTAAGGTCTCAAGAGGGGGGCCCAAAAACCCATAAGTAGGGCAAAATCCTCCGAAGTGATTCAAAGGGAAAGCGAATCACCCTCTGAGTTCTACAAAAGACTGTGCAAGGCCTGTATACTTTATATGCCAATAGATCCAGAGGCTTCTGGGTCTCAGATGGTGATAAATGCAGCCTTTGAGTTTCAAGCCTACCCTGAAAATGTCATATGGGGGGACACCAAGTGACTCATGAATTTTTAAACATCTCTGAATGCCCAGTACCTTTGTCGGGAAGAGACTTGCTGTCTAAATTGGGGGCACAAATGACCTTCCCCCCAATGAAAGACCCACTTTTTGAGTGGGCTCAACAGCAACCACTTATTTACTCTTCCTCTCAGTAACCCCTCAAGATGAATGGAGGTTGCACGATCTCCCAGAAGGGAAACTAGATGGGTTAAACAGTCGAGGGAGAGAGAGAGAGAGAGAGAGAGTTAACTCAACAATTCCCTGAGGTGGGGGTGGAAGACAACCCTCCCAGACTTGCAAAACAAGTCCCAGAGGTAATAGAACTCAAACCCAGTACAATTAGGTCAGCACCTGCCTTGGGCCTTCCAGACCTTGCTAAGCCATTTACTCTTTACGTGACTGAAAAGGACAAGGTGGCTATGGGAGTGTTGTCCCAGACAATGGGACATGGGGCAGACCCATGGCTTATCTCTCGAATCAGCTGGACAGTGCTGCCACTGGGTGGCCGGGATGCTTACGGGCAGTTGCTGTGGTTGCCTTACTGGTCCAGGAGACAGCCAAGCTAACTTTGGGCCAAGATTTGAACGTAAAAGTTCTGCATGAGGTCAACACTCTCCTGTGAGGGGACCCTTATAAATGGCCGTCGACATCCCAGATTACTCAACACCAGGGACTGTTATGTGAGAACCCCCATGTTACTATTGAGCCTTACCAGGCCCTGAATCCAGCCACTCTCCTTCCTGTGGGAGAAGGTGGGCCCTTACAAGATTGCAAAGAAATATGCCAGCGGACTTGACTTGAGAGACCAGCCAATCCCAGACCCAGCCTTGTGAACAAGGACAACGACTGTCGGGATATGCAGTAGTCATGGAATAAACCATCAGTGAGGCTAGCTCTCTGCCATCACACTGATCTGCTCGATGGGTCAAACTATACGCTCTAATTTGGGCCCTCCAGCTGTCAAAAGGTAAGAAGACAAACATTTACACAGACTCCGGGTATGTTTTTGCTACTTCACATGTACATGGGGCTTTATATAAAGAGAGTGGACTTCTGACAGCCAACAGAAAGGACATTAAACATAAAAAAGAAATTCTGACCCTATTAGATGCTGTCTGGAAACCAAAAAGGGTTGCAGTAATACACGGCTGAGGACATCAAAAAAACGATACCCCCTAGGCTTGGGGAAACAGACTGGCAGATAAAACCACTAAACAAGCAGCCGAGGGCTTGGGGGTGACAAGTGAAGCCCCTACTAAAACTCTTGTATTGGCGGAGCAGCCTGAGCTAACACTGGAGTCTCCAAAATACACTGAAGCCCAAAATCAGTTAGCCAAAGTGGAAGGGGCCATGAAGACTGAAAAGGGATGGTGGGAATTGCCAAGTGGCAAATTATTGGTACCAAAGGAGCAGGCACCCACTCTGGTAAGCCAAACACACCAAGCATCTAGGCCATGATAAACACACCTAGGCCATGATAAACTGGAAGAGCTAACTTGAAAATATTTCTTGATTCCCCATCTCTCTTCCCTATGCAGGACAGAATCTCAGAACTGCACTGCATGCTCACAGGTTAATGCTGCCTCTCGGCACTATCTTGGGTGAAGGGTGATTTGTGGAACATTGTTATAGTTGCCTTGATGGTTCTGGTTTGTGGACCCTGCATTTTACAATGTATTACGAATTTTGTAACCCAAAGATTGGTGTCGTTCTCCCAAATTGGCGGTTGGAGAGCCAGGGTACAATATATCCCTATGAATGATGCTCATACTATGAGTTAAGAGCATCACGAGTGGGGAATGAAGGAGGAAACAAAACAGGTTCTATCTTGAAAGCAGGACTCCATCTTGGGCCAGACTGGGCTATATGCCCAGTAATTATGGAAATGACATACCAACTGGAAAACCAGGCCCCCAGGGCTCTCCGTCACTAAAAGGATACCCTAATTATCTGTGTAACCGAATAGAACCATGCATTCTATTATGCTTATTGGGGTATGACCACAATTGATAGGCCTACTGATAATTGTCCACTGTTAACTACCTAGGTTTAAGGCATATGAATCACTGGATTAACTTCGATTGTCAGGGAATTTGGGGGGGGGGGGGTTTGTGCACGTACACTTAGGGTATATAAGGTTTTCCCCAAAACTGGTCAGGGTCCTTGGCCAAGAGGAGACTCTGCCTTGGGCCCCCTGGTGTAATAAACTGCACTCCACTATCTGCATTGTCCTTCTGAGTGAGTTTTTTTCCCCAGAATGCACAGCTATAACACTATTAAGAAACGAAAAGAGGTTAATGAGTAGCTCCCATGTTCTTCTGCCATTGGTACACAGTTAGAGAAGAAAGGTCAGGAAGGCATCTGACGGGGCTGTTTCTTATTCACTGACTTCACTGGGGCTCATTTCAGCTTTGTAGATGTGCTGAAATGAAAACTCAGTGTGTTTCCTTCTTCCATGACATTTTGTCATTCCAATTGGTTTCCCAGGATAGGGGAAGGTGCAGACAAACCATCCAGGGTGGGCAGCCGACTCTAAGGTATTCTGAGAGCCGACTTCATTCCGATAAAAGATGAAGGGCAGACATTTCCCTTTCTTCTGGGCAGCCAATGTGGAAAGTTTCTTCTTCTAGAAGGTAAGAGAGATGAATTAGACAGTACAGACTTTGGGATGGAGAAAACTCAGTGTGTGTGCTCTTGCAGCAAATCCTTCCACTCAATACTTTCAGGCAGATGGATGCTCCTGTTATATTAGCCAAAATTAGAATTTGTGGCGCATCTGGGTAAAGAATCTGCCTGCCGTGCAGGAGACACAGGTTCGATCCCTGAGTTGGAAAGATTCCCTGGAGAAAGGCATAGTAGCCCACTCCAGATCCTTGCCTGGAGAATCCTGTGGACGGGGGACCCTGGCAGGCTACAGTCCATGGGGTCGCAAAGAGTCAGACACTACTGAAGCAACTGAGCACAGCCCAGCACAGAGAGGCACTGAGGACTCTGACTTTCCACTTGGGTGGACGAGGGCAAAGCAAACTGGCTGAAACCCTCACCTTCAGCTGCAGGGATGGCTTGTTGTGTCCTTTTTTTGTGTCACAGCAGAGACACAGCTCGCCTTTTGAGACGGCCAGAAGAATGGGGCTTCCTTTGTTCTCATAAGCTGGCTTCACACGGGAGGCTAATACAAAGAAGATTTCTGGAAAATGATAGAGGAATGGGTTAGTCCTTGGCATAGGGAAGAGGCCCTCTTGTCTTCTGCGGTTTGGGGCAAGATGTGAACAACCTTTCCCTTCATGTTTGTGAGTGGCTCAGTTGTGTCCGACTCTTTGTGACCCTATGGATTGTAGCCTGCCAGGCTCCTCTGTCCATGGGATTCTCCAGGCAAGAATACTGCAGTGGGTTGCCGATCCTGTCTCTAGGGGATCTTCCTGAGTCAGGGAATCAAACCCAGATCTCATGCATTGCAGGCAGATTCTCTACCATCTGAGCCACAGGGAATCCAGGGAAGCCCTTGACTCTGGGTCAAAGACCCCCTCATTCACTCTGGTCAAGTTGCCCCTTCTTCCACAGCCTGGGTCTTTCTTTCAGAAGGAGAAACCTCCCAGAAAGACATTCTTCAAGACTAGTCATCATTACAGACTTGTCATCTAATTCCCAGCAATCCTAGTGGTTCCTGGACCCTTTCACCTCGCTCCCCTCCACCGTCTGGAGCTGCAGGAGGGATGCAGGCCGAGGCGAGCCCCTCCCAGGAAGATCGCCCCCTGACGGCAGGGACAGAAAACACGGCAGCCCTGAGAGCCACCTGGGACTATGTAAGTCTTGTCCGGAACTGCTCTGAGGATCTTGGAGTCCAGGACCAAAACTTTTTGATCTGCGTCATGGATGATGAATTTCTCCGGGCCGTTGGGCTTCACTCTTGGACCTAGATCAAATTAACCAGATAGTAACCTTTCACACTGAGCACAAAAAATTCGATCTTCTGTCCGTGTGTGTGTGTGTGTGTTAGCTGCTCAGTCATGTCCAGCTCTTTGCAACCCCATGGACTGTAGCCCACCAGGCTCCTCTGTCCATGGAATTCTCCAAGCAAAAATACTGGAATGGATTGCCATTCCCTTCTCCAGGGGATCCTCCCAACCCTGGGATCAAACCCAGGTCTGCTGCATTGCAGGCAGACTCTTTACCATCTGAGCCACCTAGCCCTTGGTCGATGGTCCTGGCCCCCCACCCTGCCTGTGAACTTGGCCATCACAGCCTCCTGAAGATTTCTCCCACCCCAGGCTGTCTGCCTTGCTCCAAACAAGCAACTTACCATGTATGTAAGCATCTGGGCTCTGATTCTTTTTTTTTTTTTTGGCTGCACCACAGGACATGTGGGATTTTAGTTCCCTGACCAGGGATTGAACCTACACCCTAACCACTGGACCACCAGGGAAATCCCTGAGCTCTGATTCTGAGACTTGGGTTCAAATCCAAGATTGGCCACTTACTACTTTAGGACTTGTTGTTTAATCGTTAAGTCGTGTCTGACTCTTTGTCACCCCATGGACTGTAGACTGCCAGGCTCCTCTGTCCAGGGGAATTCCCAGGCAAAAACACCAGAGTAGGTTGCCATTTTCTTCACCAGGGGATCTTCCCGGACCCAGGGAGGGAACTCACACCTCCTGCAATGGCAGGTGGATTGTTTACCATTGAGCCACCAGGAAGACATACTTTAGGACTTAGAAGTTACTAAATCTCTCTAAACCTCAACTTTCTCATATGTGAAATGAGGGGAAGTGGTAGCAACAGCGCCTACCTGGGGTCTTGAGAGAATTAAAATGCTTAATGAGATGAATAAGAATTAGCCAGGTATCAGCTTCAGAAATCACTCAGTTCAGTTCAGTTCAGTCACTCAGTCGTGTCCGACTCTTTGCGACCCCATGAATCGCAGCACGCCAGGTCTCCCTGTCCATCACCATCTCCCGGAGTTCACTCAGACTCATGTCCATCGAGTCCGTGATGCCATCCAGCCATCTCATCCTCGGTCGTCCCCTTCTTCTCCTGCCCCCAATCCCTCCCAGCATCACAGTCTTTTCCAATGAGTCAACTCTTCGCATGAGGTGGCCAAAGTACTGGAGTTTCAGCTTTAGCATCATTCCTTCCAAAGAAATCCCAGGGTTGATCTCCTTCAGAATGGACTGGTTGGTCTCCTAACTCACATCCATCGAGTCAGTGATGCCATCCAGCCATCTCATCCTCGGTCGTCCCCTTCTCCTCCTGCCCCCAATTAGGTAAACTTCTTTATTATGTGATGTGATGTAAAATGGTTTGTGGAAAATGTTTTTGAGACGTCATACCTATGGTGGTAAGGAACTAATTTTGGATCTGGGCTTGTGCTGTGTGCTTAGTCGCCCAGTCGTGTCTGACTCTCTACGATCCCGTGGATTGTAGCCCACCAGGCTCCTCTGTCTATGGGGATTCTCCAAGCAAGAATATTGGAATGAGTTGCCATGCCCTCCTCCAGGGGATGTTCCCAATCCAGGGACTGAACCCAGATCTCCCTCACTGCAGGTGGATTCTTTACCATCTGAGCAACCAGGGAAACCCATCTTTAAAAAAAGACTATAATCCAAGTTAGAGTTATAATAAATAAATAACTTTAAATCAAAAAAATTTTAAACTGAGTATGAAACTTCATCTTACAGAAAGATAACTAGAGATTTTATGGACGTGGATGGTTAAACATATATGTGGGCCACTGAATATTTAGTTGATATAAAAAAAACTTGCAGAAAATATTTCATTATATGTATTTGTCCATAGTAGGGTTAAAGCTTTTAACCTGCAATCTGTCTAGTAATCAGAGAGATAACATTTAAGGAGAAAAATAAGAAAGTAAGTAAGATGCCCAAATTCAAATCCTGAAAGATGATGCTGTGAAAGTGCTGCACTCAATATGCCAGCAAATTTGGAAAACTCAGCAGTGGCCACAGGACTGGAAAAGGTCAGTTTTCATTCCAATCCCAAAGAAAGGCAATGCCAAAGAATGCTCCAACTACCGCACAATTGCACTCATCTCACATGCTGGTTAAGTAATGCTCAAAATCCTCCAAGCCAGACTTCAGCAATACGTGAACTGTGAACTCCCTGATGTTCAAGCTGGCTTTAGAAAAGGCAGAGGAACCAGAGATCAAATCACTCAGTACTAGTGAATCATCACTCTTCTTAATCCTCTTTCCTGCATCTTGTCACTGCGGGCATCACACCACCAGCACTGCCTGGGCTGGGACAAACCCCTACTGAGTCGATGCACAGACGGTGGCAGAGCAGGAGGTGAGATGTGGAGGTAGGAAGCGCCCAGAAGCACAGCTTCATAAAAGATTGAGCTGGCTTTGCCGGATTCCCACAAGAAGCTACAGGGTTTGTGCCTGGCCTTGGAGGAACCTCCCTGAACAGTCAGGACCTGACACAAGAATACCAGAGTACTTCCCAGGGCCTGGCTCCTAGAGACACATTCGGGCCATTCCTGCCTAGAGGTGCGGCCACACAGGGAGTCTTCCCTACTGGGCCTTGGACAGGGCAGGTGACCCAGCCCTCCCTGGTAGGATGAAGGGCAGGAGCCCACATGTGGGCCAGAAACCATCAGGGATGGGTGGCTGTGAAATGTCCAGGGTGATAACACAGTAGCCACCAAACCAGGTGACCGTGTAATATAATTATCCACTCTAGGCAATTATATCCAGAGATGAAATCTGAAGTCTCATTCTCATCCTCTGCAATCAGCACAGGTTGCTGACTGGTCTCAGCTTGGAATGTCCTTCTGGTCTCCTTCTGCCCGTGAGTGGAGAGGGCTCCTGCTGGGTCTCCTGCCACCTCCTCCAGGAAGCCCTCCAAAGCCCCTCTGTGGGGCCCACTTCCTCTCTGGACCACACAGCTCTTTGTACCCATCCCTGAAGCATAGGTATTGGTGTCCTTGCCCCATTTCCCTGCAGCATTGTAAGCCCCCTGGGAGCAATTCCCCTGCCTGATTCACCCACCATCCTCAGCCCCAGCCTAGAGCCCCCCAAATCATGGACATTTGATCGAAAAGATGACTGGCCCAGGCAAGACCCTAAGAGGCTCCATAGTGGTGTAGGGTCAGATGAGCTCTGCTCAGGTTAGAACATCCTAGGCAGCATTTCTGGGACCTGGACATTCTGAGTTCATGGTTTGGATGCATGTTGATTCAGAATCATTAAACTATATTAACTCTCAGCCTTTCAATGTGTCAAATGTTAACCAGACCTACAGACTCAGCCTTTCAGGGCTGTTGATGCTACTGGTCTGAGGACCACGCTTTGAGTGGCACTGTCTAAGGCAGTGTTCTCAGTCTTGGTTATACAGCAGAAATCACCTGGTAGGTGATCTTTTAAGACCATGGATGTCCGAGCCCCAGCCCCCTGAGATTCTGATTCAACTGGTCCAGGGTGAGACCCAGACATACTATATAGGTTGCATTCCTAGCATTAATACTGGGCTTTATTTTTTCTAACCTTTTAAGTATTTCCTAAATCTAGTCTTCTTTTCCTTCTGTTTCCCTCGTATCATACATTTGCTTGGGCCCCCGTCATCTCACACCAAAGCTTGGATAGAATCCTCTTAATCTGTGTTTCTCACATTATGAAAAAACTGAAAAGTGAAATGAAAGTCACTCAGTCGTGCCAGACTCTTTGCGACCCCATGGACCAGGCTCCTCTGTCCATAGGATTTCCCAGGCAAGAATACTGGAGTTGCCATGCCCTTCTCCAGGGGATCTGCCCAACCCAGGGATCGAATCTGTGTCTCCTGCACTGGCACTCAGATTCTTTACCACCTGGGAAGGTCATGTAGAACCTTTAGATTCCAGCATCTGTCACTTACTATTTGTGTCACCTGGCGCAGGTAACCTGCCACCATTCCTCCGTTTCTGCCTGTGGGATTGGTGATGTTAACCATTTCCTCATGGGGTTCTGGGAGGTTCACAGGGTAGCTTGTGAAAAGGGTTTTAGCTTAATGGAGCCACCATGGCCTTCAGGGGTGTGGGTTCCAGGCGCCCCTTGCTGGCCATGTCTCTGATTTTCATAAATACAGTGAGGACGGACTTCAGAGTTCCCAGGCTCCTGGCCATGATCAGAGGGACCACCAGCCTCAAAACCTTTCTTCTCTTGTGCCCCTCAGCTGCTGCATATTACCTGCACCTCAGAAACCAACTTGGGCTCATCTTTCTTTTTTTGGTAAATTTATTTATTTATAATTGCTTTACAATATTGTATTGGTTTCTGCCATGCATCAATGCCATACATGTTATCAGCCCTCCTGAGATTTGCTTCTACGAAGATAAAGCCTCAGCAGCATCCCAGCACCTGAGGTGCCCCCAGTCTCTGATTCTCCCACTCCCCTGAGAGCCCAGCAGCTCATCCCCCATCCACACCTTCACCCTTTACCACACTCATTAGTTCACCCAGGGGCCTTACCTGCGTGGGCAGAACTCATGGAGATGAGGCTGGGGCCTGGCTCCAAGGCATGTCTGTCTGGGTCTGGGATCAGAGACAGGGAGGTTAGCACAGGCAATTGAAATTTTCAGGAGCATCAGGGGCCATTGACTGTCTTACTTCTTTTGCATGCGTTTTGAGAAACACTGAAGCAGAGAAATAGGGATGACGTTACAAATAGCTTCCTTGGTCCAAAATGGTGGAGGTGAAGATTAAATAGTTTCGGGGAGCAGGGGATGGGGGGCGGGGGGGCTTCTGGTGTGGTGCTGTGGATAAGAATCTGCCTGCCAGGGCAGGGGACATGGATTCGATCCCTGGTCCAGGAAGATCCCATGTCCTGCGGAGCAGCTAAGCACCTGAGCCACCGCTACTGAAGCCCATGTGCTCTAGAGCCCGTGCTCTGCAATAAGAGAAGCCCCCACAGTGAAAACCCCACACACTGCAACGAAGAGTAGCCCCTGCTTGCCGCAACTGGAGAAAACCCGCACACAGCATCTAAGACCCAGCACAGCCAAAAATAAACCATTTTTTAAAAAAGGAAATAGTTTCTGAATGCAGAACTTCCTAGAACCCATACTTATTAGAAACACATGACTGCATTCTTCCAGTGGAGACAATATAACTTGCTCACATTACTCTGAGAATCATCTGGAGGATTTTCCTTCATGAAACAACATTGGAGAAATTCCTGAATGAAGGGTCTGGTCATAAACCATACAACTCTTGCACACTGAGAACACATAGAACCTGCTGCTGTTGCTGCTGCTAAGTTGCTTCAGTTGTGTCCGACTCCGTGATACCCCATAGACAGCAGCCAACCAGGCTCCCCCGTCCCTGGGATTCTCCAGGCAACAGTACTGGAGTGGGTTGCCATTTCTTCCTTCTCCAATGCATGTAGCCGTGTCTGACTCTGGGTGACCTTATGGAGAGCAGCCAACCCGGCTCCTCCATCCACAGGATTCTGCAGGCAAGAACACTGGCGTGGGCTGCCATTTCCTTCTCCAGAAGAGGGAAAACCGAACCTGGGCTCTGGTGTGAAGGTGTCACCCCGTCTTTGCTTTGCTGCTCTTCTGCCATCTGAGATAGCTCTGCCTCCACCATTTTGACCATCATCCTCCCGTCTGTCCCTCCAGCTCTAACAGTCTAGGCTTCCGAGAAGCGGGAGGGGAATCCTGGGGGGAGAGGTGGCTCAGACGGAAGCCTCTCCAGTTCTGTGTGGGGAAAAGGAGGCATGCCTTCACCTCTTGTACAGCGATGGACAGAAGCAGAGCCAGGATGTGATCTCAGGGTCACAGTCTGAAGCTCCCTGGCATTCGGAGACTATGGTATCTGGTGTCTGTGCCTCCCAGTGTCTGCTCCCCGCTGTCCTGGGGACAGAATGGGCAGGGTGGCCTCCACATGACCCGTGTCACAGGAGCAGGGCTGGTGCCAAACTGCCCTGCTGTCAGTGTTAGCAGGTCCACATCCACCAGACCAGCATCCTGATTCTTGGTTTTGCAACTCTGAACACTGTGTGTGGGTTGGGAACTCCAGGATTTGGTTTCTGGTGTGTTACAGACCCCTCCGTCCATGGTCTGTGCATTAGACAGTCATTTAGGTCAAAAGCCTCCCCTTCTTGTTCCTGTGTAGCCTATATCCAAGTGCCTTCCTCCAGCAGGTACTCAGAAGCCCTGAGCTAGGGTCCCTTTTCCAACCCAGACTCAGAGAACCCCTTCCATCACATTGCTTTCTCCTCTGCCTGGGCCACTGGGGAGGAAGAAGATTCCTTTGGAGGATTCAAATCCGTTCAGGTGGTGGGGCTTCCCTGATGGCCCTGCCCGCCAATATGGGAGAGATGGGTTCAGTCACTAGGCTGGGAAGATCCCCCATGCCGCAGAGCAACTAAACCCATGAACCACGACTACTGAGACCAAGAGCTGCAACTACTGAAGCCGAAGAGCCCTAGAGCCTGTGCTGCGCAGCAAGAGATGCCACTGAAGTGAAAACCCATGCACCTCAGCTCCAGAGCAGCCCCTGCTCACTGCAGCTAGAGAAAAGCCCATGCAGTAATGAAGACCCAGTAAAGCCAAAAATAAATAATTAAAAAAAAGTCCAGGTGTGGAATCAGGACTTTGCACCCCAACTCTTTGGGTGAAGATTTAGCTACCATCTGGTGTACCTGGACACATGGGGCAAAGCTTCATTCTCCCTTCAAGGATTTCTCTTGTCTAATTCGTTTTCCAAGGAATTTCTCAAAACTCACATACCAGGCAAGGTCAACAGGGAGAAGCTGGGTCTGGGCCCAGCACCTCATAAGGTCCCTCTTTAGGAGTTACTCTTTGGCCCTGGTGTGGATTTTTAAAATAAGAATCTTACCTTCTGAGGAGCACTGAAGTTCATCTCTTTCCCAGTCTTCACAGTCCATTTTCATACCTGGGTTCTCCTCCAAAATGGACATTTTCAGTGTGAGGAAATGACTCAACAGGAGGCTGGGATGAAGGGTAGGACCTGAGTGGACAGGGAGGAAACTGGTAATGGCATCTTCTGACCCTAGAAGACCTTGCTGAATGCCCATAAGTGTCCATCAGGCTGCAGGCCTTGCTCTCTACCTGGAAACGTTTGCTGGATCCAGGAAGTCCTCCAGGGCTGGACCATCCTTCTTTGATGTTTGCCTCTCCAAAGCGATATTTTTGAAACATATCATTTTTATGATTTTGACAACATTTTAGCAAAATGAAACAGAAAATTCAAAGTATATTGTTCTACAGTATGGAGGTTCCTTTCAAAACTAACAATAGAGCTACCACATGACCCCGAATCCCACTACTGGATGTATATCCAGATAAAAACATGATCCAAAAGGATACATGCACCCCAACATTCACTGAGGAAGTGTACAATAGTGAAGACATGGAAGCAACCTAAATGTCCATCAACAGAGGAATGGATAAAAGAAGATATGGTGTGTATATACAATGAAATATTGTCCAGCCACTAGAAAGAGTGAAATTCATTTGCAGCAACATGGATGGATCTAGAGATTGTCATACTGAGTGAAGTCAGACAGAGAAGGAGTAGTACCATATGACATCTGTTATATACGGAATCTAAAGACAAAGGAAGCTATTTACAAAGCAGAAAGAGACTCACAGACTTAGAGAATAAACTTGCGGTTGTGGAGGGGGAAGGATGGAAAGAAGGGATAGTTAGGGAATTTGGGATAGACATGTACACACTGCTATATTTCAAATGGATAACCAACAAGGACCTACTATACAGCACAGAGAATCCTGCTCATGAGGCAACTTGGATGCAAGGGGAGTTTGGGGGATAATGGATGCAGGTGTGTGTATGGCTGAGTCTCTTCGCTGTTCACCTGAAACTATGACATCATTGTTTGTTAATAAGCTATACCCCAATACAAAATAAACAGTTAGAAGTATATTTTTCTAATCCTGGGACTGGAGAAAGACAACCCACAGGCCAAATCTGTCCTACCACCTGGTTTTAAATAAAGTTTTATTGGAACACAATCATGTCTGTGTTTGCGTGTTGTCTATGGCTGTTCTCTGGCTGCAACAGCAGAGGTGAGTCATTGAAAGAGAGTCAAAGAAAGCCTCTACTGCTTAGTCCCAATCTTCATAGAAAAACTTTGCCAACCCCCTGGTAGAGTCTAGTCAGCAAAGAAAGGCCATTTCTTTGCAGCCTCTTGTCATGGAAAACAGAGCCTCCAGAGATCCCAAGTTGCTCACCTCCTGATGTCTTGGGGCAGGGCTGACTCAGAATCCCCTCACAGAACAGGCTTGGAGGAGAGAAGTTTTCAAATTCCTTCCAATGGTACATATCACCTCTCACCCGATTCACAAAGCCCATTTCCCAACATGAGTTCAGGGAAGCGTGGCAAGAATTGTTTATTCCCAATTTACAGATGAAAAACCTGAAGGTAGGTGTCATCTCAAGGCTGACACCACTTTTAAGGTTGCAGAGACGGAAGTTTTATGTGAAAACCCAATCCTTGGAGAAAGGCTTAGGAAAAAGACGAAGAGAACCTAGATGGCTTTATAATAAGTAAAAAATGCCTAGGAAGAGCTCCAGGGCTTGTCAGTAGGACAGTGAACAAAGGAGAGGATGACCACCCGGCAGTTCTGGGGGGTGCGGAGAACTGATGGCTCTTTAAGGGCACAGATATCTACTATTTGATCCTCAGTAGGTCATTGTTTGCATCCCCTGAATTCACAAAGCACACCTGCCTTTGCAGTTTGAGGGACAAATCAAGGGACACAGAGGATTGGTGGCACTTGAGAAGGCAGAAAAATTGGCATTCATAGGAGGACATCAGAACAAAAGATAAAAATGTAGGTATCCAAATATGTGAAGATGCTGCTGGTGACCCGAAGGATGCCCACAGGCTAGAGGACCTAGGGATGTCCCTGTGAGCTGTTTATGGAATTTGCCACCTATATCAAGGTAAATGCAGGTGGCTTCCACAGAGCTTCCTAAAGAGGCAGTGCATTCAGCCATTGACAGTCATCTCTCCAGCTCAGTTCACTCAAAATATTGGGTTCCAAAATATCTTTCTGAAACCAGCACTTTCCAGACTCTGGAATGAGTCTTCTCAGCCCTCAGAGAAGAGGCTGACATTATCATAGTCTGCAGGTTTCCTAAGCTCAGGGATAGCCCGGCCCTGGAGCAATGCATGCTTATTGGTAGCCCTCCTAAAAGGCTTCCAGCTGCTTTGGGGGCTGAGAGCAAGGTGGTCTGGGCAGGTCTCAGAGAGAATATTTAGAAATTCAGGAAATCCATGGAGGGGCAGGCTTCTGTTAGAGAAATAGCAAGGCAGGCACCCGTTGCTGCTGGGCTTGTCCATCTATATCAGGTGGTTCCTCAAGCCAGGGGTAAGGACCTCGTGGACTTCCTAGAGGCTCAGTGGCAAAGAATCCGCCTGCCGGTGCAGGAGATACAGGTTCGGTCCCTGGTTTGGGACAATCCCCTAGAGAAGGAAATGGCAACCCACTCCAGTATTCTTGCCTGGGAAATCCCATGGACAAAGAAGCCCAGCGGGCTACAGTCCATGAGGTCGCAAAGACTTGGGCATGACTGAGCGAATAAACAGCAACAACAAAGGACCACTTACCTGGGTCAGGGATCTCCGAAATCTGTGGCTCTGTTTTGGGCCCCTGGAGCACTGTTGTCTTATACTCTGGAGGGACCAGGCGTGATCCTCACTTTGAGTAATCAGTTTGGAAGCCTATATGCAAATGCAGCATCTCTCCAGCAAGTCATTGATGGCATCTGAGGTTATTAGTTCATCGCTCATTGCCTGCCATCTTTCATACCAAAGGTATAAAGGAATTCTTGTGAGTAGTATCACATTGCCAAGGATCATGTTACATCCATTCAACACATTTCATGGTGCTTGAGACAGACTGCATGGGTGCCCATCTAGTCTGACAACAGTGGTATAGGAAAGAGATGTAAATGGAAGGAAAGAGGAGACACAGGTTGGGCAGACAGCCTGGGAGGTGCAGGAAAGTCCCCATACTCATGGTGTTCAGGCAGGTGTTGTTGTTGTTCAGTAGCTCAGCTGTGTTTGACTCTTTGTGACCCTATGGACTGTAGCACACCAGGCTTCCCTGTCCTTCACCATCTCCCAGAGCTTGCTCAAACTCATGTCCATTGAGTCAGCAATGCCATCTATATCTCGTCCTCTGTCATCCTCTTCTCCTCCTGCCTTCAGTCTTTCCCATCATCAGGGTCTTTTCTAATGAGTCGGCTCTTCACATCAAGTGGCCAAAGTATTGCATCAGTCCTTCCAATGAATATTCAGGAGTGATTGCTGGGGCATCCACATTTCAGAGAAATATGTTCTTTCTTCTGACCTTCCAATGCATTTCTGGATGCCACTGACACCTCCCTCCACCTCTTCTCTGTCCTCTTGTCTTCAATGATAACATGCAAAGCATCCTCAAGGGACCTTCCTTTTTTAAGAAACAGTGTCTTATTGGAGTGTTTTTAGTAATTATGAAAACATAGGTACCTTCTAAAATAGAAACCTATTATAAAAATCTATTATTGAGTAACACTGGAAGTAAACTGTATGTTGATCCTTTCTTCACAATAGTCTATGAATATTCTTTTCTTTTTGAGACTATAATAAACTTATAGTAATATATTTATGTCTTTCATTTCATATTTTAGTATTTTTGGTTTAATCTTAATGATGAGTATAGATTCAGAGGTTAACATTTACCTAAGATATATATTTTTCAATCTAGAAGTAAATATCTAATAAAGGTACTCAGTTCAGATGTTTGATTTTTTTAATTAGGTTTAATATTTTTAATAGTTTTCAATACCATTGTATAAAGGGGTAAAAGACTTGTTAATTGAAGTCAGATAATTTCCCGACACATTACCATTGAACCCTGCCTTGTTTACTTCATCCATCTCTTAGATTTCATAAAATCTGTAAAAAGCAGTAACTTTTAGCAGATTTATCTCCTCCTGTTCCCTGGTAGATCTGTTCAGGAGTACTGTCATCATTGTTTTTAGCCACTAAGTCGTGTCCAACTCTGCAAGCACATTTCAGAAACGTGAGGTCCTTCACCCAAGACCACACGCTGGAGTCCCATTGCCCCCATGAAGCACTGACCACACCCTCTCCCCAACAGGGCCCCAGAGGCTCAGAGCTGTCTCAGACTCTGACTGCCTTCTTGCCACTGAAGAGACCTTGTGAGAGGGGGTGACGGGTATGGGGACAGGTGACACAGACTGACATAGTGGTGCAGTGAGGGGTGGCTGAGTATATAGGGCATCAGAATAAACTTTGAGAACGTGGGGGGAACTCCTAGCTTTTCATTTGTGGAGAGAAAATGAAAATTTAAGGTAACGTCATCATATATAGGTGACGCTAGTGGTGTAGAACCTGCCTGCCAATGTGGGAGACATAAGAGACATGGGATCGATCCCTGGTTCGGGAAGATGCCCTGCACGAGGGCATGGCAACCCACTCCAGTATTCTTGCCTGGAAAATCCCAGGGACAGAGGAGCCTGATGGCTACAGTCCATGGAGTTGCAAAGGGTCAGACACAACTGAGCGACTAATGCTTTCACTTTCTTTTTTTTCTTCAGGTGCTAAACTGGCTACTGAAGGTACACTAGGAATTGGTCCATGATTGCCTTTGCTTCCAGGATGCTCACAGTACAAGAAGTGCCAGGCAAGGGGAACAGGAGAGAAGGGCATTTTCAACAGAGAAAGTGGCAAAGGCAAGGCCCAGGGGCACAGGACAAGCTGTTCTGTTCTGGGCATGGCCAGCCCTTCTGTGTGGCTGGACCTTGGCATCAGGTTGGCTGGAGATGAGGTCAAAGAGTTTGCACAGAACAAGCTGGGCACAGATGCCACACAGCGCTCTCGGGTTTGGGGTCCTTAGGCAAGAGGGAATTCCTTCAAGTTTTCCTTTTATAATGCTCTCTTTCACACAGTGTGAAAGCCACATCTGGGCAAAGAAGGGCTGAACTGGGAGATAAGCCAGAAGGCAGAAGCCAAGGATGACATAGGCTGGATAAACAAAGTCCTATTGTATAGCACAGGGACTATATTCAATATCCTGGTATAAATCATAATGGAAAAAATATGAAAAAGAATACATATATGTATAACTATCACTTTGCTGTACAGTATAAATGAACATAATATTGCAAATCAACTACTGTTGTTGTATAGTCACTAAGTTGTGTCCAGCTGTTTTGCAGCCCCCATGGACTATAGCCCACCAGGCTTCTCTGTCCATAGGATTCTCCAGACAAGAATACTGGAGTGAGTTGCCATGCCCTCTTCCAGGGGATCTTGCCAACAAAGGGATCAAACCTGTGTCTGCTGCCCCACTTTTGAAGAGCCAGGAGAAAAATAGGGCACTGCACATGCCCCCCTGCACACAACACCTCCTCAGGGGTGGGCAAAGCACTTAAGTCACCCCTTGGCCTTACCTCTGGACACACCCCTACCTTCACCCCAGGTAAGGAACCAGCCCACCCTTCTCAGGGAGCAACTGAGCAAGGAAACCTGTTCTCACTGGCCCCCGTTGAAGCAGGGGCCTCAGTAAAGACTTGCCTGAATTTCTTGTCTGGCTTCTAGTCAATATCTATTGATTAAGGAGGCCAAGAGCCCTAGTCAGTAGCATCCTGGGGAAATCCCACTCCCTGTGTTTGGCTGTGTGAAATGTCTTCAATGATTCTCCATTGTGATTGCAAGGACAACTCTGTAGGAATTAATGGATCTGGAAGGTGTTGGGGACCCCCCACCCCTACTCTGCAGCCTTCTCTCTGAAGATTTACAAGCCAAATCCAAATACTTCCAGGTCCAGAGTTTACAATCATGCAAATCAGGGCAGAAAAGAACTTTTAAAAAGCCCAGAAATTGCACCCTATGTGAGAAAACAAAGAGGACTTGGAGGTAATGGAAATTTTTTTTCCCCACTGTGTTGTTTCCATATTTTTTCAATGAGCCTTAAAATGCTTTTAAGATAAGGAAACCAAAAAATCATTATACTTATGAGAAGTCAGGGTCATGAAGAAGGGGGGAATATCTTCAAGGTATTTTGCCAGACATTTCATTTCCATGAATGTGTGTTAACAGAAGCTGTAGTAATAAGACCAGAGAGACACCACTGTTGCAAAATCACGGAAACCCACATCACACTGTCTCTTGGCCTCCCAGGCCAATGTCACAACCGAAAACACATGTTGTGGTTGTCTGTGTGTCACAAATTGCAATGACGTGGTGAGAAAAGACAAACAAAAAGCCCTCTTATTGACTCACGGCAGTCGACACAGATAGCCCAGATGGCTCCCCCACGCTGTTCATAAAAGGCAGGGAGGAACAGGCAGCTTCTGTGACCACAACAGGAAGGACCTTATGCCTTTAATGAATGACATCGAATTATCCACCCCCATTTGCATAGCACTTGCTGCTCATTATCTTATCTGACCTCTGAGGAGGCAAGATGGATATTATCGTATCTAACAAAGGAATTGTATACAAAATGATAAAGAAGAAAAGTTAAATATGGAAGTTTTCTGTAATGATTCTAAGATCCAATTACAATGGCAGAGGGTTATTAACACACACATCCACCAAGCAGTTCTCTGCCACACAAGCTAGGTGTACCACAATCCAATTTAGTTCTAACACTATCTCCCCAAGATAGCATGAGACTCCACAGGTTAAGGGCTCCATCCTACAAGGTGCTCCCACTACACTTCAGACACCAACCACAAGTTGTAGGTCCCCCCTCACCCACCACTTCTGTTCAGCTTGGCTGTAAATCAGTGGTTCCCAAGACCGCCTCCTTGGGTTTGGTTTGATTAATTTGTTAGAGTGGCTCACAGAACTCAGAGAAACACTTACATTTGTTGTTGTTGTTCATTCACTAAGTCGTGTCCAACTCTTCACAACTCCATGGATTGCAGCACCCCAGGCTCCTCTGTCCTTCACTATCTCCCAGAGTTTGTTCAAACTCATGTCCATTGAGTTGGTGATGCTCTCTACCCATCTCATCCTCTGCTGCCCACATCTCCTTTTGCCTTCAATCTTTGCAGCATCAGGGTCTTTTCCAATGAGTCGGCTCTTCATATCAGGTGACCAAAGTATTGGAGCTTCAGCTACAATATCAGCCCTTCTAGTGAATATTCAGGTTGATTTCCTTTAGGATTGAATGGTTTGCTCTCCTTACAGTCCAAGGGACTCTCAAGAGTCTTCTCCAGCACCACAATTCAAAAGCATACTTCCATTTACCAGCTTATTACTGGATATCATACCCGGAGATTGTCAACTGAGTGAAGTTAAATCACACAGTGTGTGTCATATGTCACACACATATGACATCCCTTATATGTAGAATCTAAAAAGAAATGATACTAATGAACTTAATTACAAAACAGAAACAGACGTACAGACTTAGAGAACAAACTTAGGGTGGCTGGGGAGAAGGATGGAGGGAAAGAATAGTTAGGGAGTTTGGGATGGACATGTCCACACTGCTATATTTTAAATGGATAATTAACAAGGTCCTACTGTATAGCACAGGGAACTCTGCTCAGTGTTATGTGGCAACCTGGATGGGAGAGGAGTTTAGGGAAGAATGGACACATGTATATGTATAGCTGAGTCCCTTCACTGTTCATATGAAACTGTCACCACATGGTTAGTCAGCTCTACTCCAATATAAAAGTTAAAAAAAAATTAAATATATGATAAAGGATACAGATGATCAGCCAGATGAAGAGATACATAGGGTGAGTTCTGGGAGGGTCTGGAGTTCAGGAGCTTCCATTCCCATGGAGTTGGAGTGCATCACCCTCCTGGTGTAGACGTGTTCACACACCAGGAAGCTCCCTGAATGCTGTACTGTTGGTATTTTATGGCTGCTTCCTTACATGGACACGATCAATTTCTAATTCCATTTTCAGCCTCTCTCCCCTCTCTGGAGGATAGGGGTGGAACTGAAGTTCATAGCCTCTAATTATGGTTTGGTCTTTCTGGTGACCAGGGCTCATTGGAAAGCCTCCCCCCACCCCACCCCGCCCAGAGTCACCTCAATAGAGCAAAGAGATGCTCTTTATTTTTTTGAAATCTTAAATCTTATCTTATCACTTAGGAATGTACAAAGGTTTTAGGAGCTCTGTACTAGGAATTGGAGGCAAAGAGCAGTATAAATATTTCCCATTATCTCAAATTTTCCGACATAGTAAGACAAACCACCAAATTTTTTAAAAATGGGCAAAAGATTTGAACAAAAGCCATCTACAAAATAAGATATGTGAATGGTCCAAATGTATAAGAACAAACACTCAACACTGTTAGTCATCAGGAAAAAAACTTTAGAACACAATGAGATGCCTCTATATATAGTCTAATATTAAATAAAACAGATTTGGCAAAGATGTGAGCAACTGAAACGTTCACAAATTCCAGGAAGGGGAAAAAAAATGGTATCAGCATTATAAATAACTCTGGCAGCTTCTTACAAACAGCTAAACATATGCTTACCATGTGACCCAGCCATTCCAGTCCTAGCTACTTAAACAAGAGAAATGAAAACATAAGTCCCCACAAAGACCTGTATGCGGATGTTCATAATAGCTCTATGTACAATTGTCAAAAATGGTAAACAAATCAAACATCCATCAGGAGTCAAATGAATATGTAAATTATGGTATATCCTTACAATGGAAAACTACTCAACAGTAGAAAGGAACTAACTGTTGACAAACACCAAAACCTGGGAAAATCTCAGAAAACATTAGGCTGTGCAAAAGAAGCCAGCCGCAAAGGACAACACCATGTAGAATTCCATTCATATGAAATTAGTGAGTGAAAGTCACTTGATCATGTCCAACTCTCTGTGACCCTGTGGACTATACAGTCCATGGAATTCTCAAGGCCAGAATACTGGAGTGGATAGCCGTTCCCTTCTCCAGGGGATCTTCCCAACCCAGGGATCAAACCTAGGTCTCCCATATTGCAGGCAGATTCTTTACCAGCTGAGTCACCAGGGAAGAACGAAATTAGAGAGGGGGCCAATTGAAGTTACAATGATAGAAAGTAGATAAGTCATTGCCGGGGGGTGGAGTAGGGGGTGTGGGTGGGAGGCTGGCTGCAAAGAGGTGTAAGGGAACTCTAGGAGGTGAGGCACATATTCTATGATTTGGTTGAGGTATTCATTTCACAAGTCTTTTTATTTGTCAAAACTCATCAAGGTGTACATTTACAAATGGATTTTTAGGGGCTTCTATGGTGGTGGTGCTAATGCTAAAGCTGAAACTCCAGTACTTTGGCCACCTCATGTGAGAAGTTGACTCACTGGAAAAGACTCTGATGCTGGGAGGGACTGGGGGCAGGAGGAGAAGGGGACGACAGAGGGTGAGATGGCTGGATGGCATCACTGACTCGATGGACGTGAGTCTGAGTGAACTCTGAGAGATGGTGACGGACAGGGAGGCCTGGTGTGCTGTGATTCATGGGGTCGCAAAGAGTCGGGCACGACTGAGCGACTGAACTGAACTGATGGTGGTTCCGTGGTTAAGATTTTGTCTTCCAGTGCAGGGGGTAAGGGTTCAATCACTGGTAAGGGAGATAAGATACCACATACCTTGCAACAGAAAAACCAGAACATAAAACAGAAACAATATTGTAACAAATTCAATGTGTGCTAAGTCACTTCCAGCAACTCTTTGCAACCTCCAGGCTCTTCTGTCTATGGGATTCTCCAGGCAAGAATACTGGAGTAGGTTGCCATTTCATCCTCCAGGCAACCTTCCCAATCCAGGGATTGAACCCGTGTCTCTTACATCTCCTGTATGGTAGGCGGGTTCTTTACCACTAGCGCCACCTGGAAGACTCTAAAAATGGCCCACATCAAAAAAATCTTTTAAAAATGAACTTTTATTGTATGTAAATTATAATTTTAGTAAGATTGATTTTTAAAAGAAAATAATATAACCAAGTGTGACCTCATTTACGCAAAAAAAAAAAAAAAAGTATGTTTGTATAAATGCAAAAGATGTCAACTAAAGAAAGTACTTCAGATCAGCGCATTTGGGAGTGAGGAGGTATAAACCAGGACGTCGACCTTTTCTTCTACAAAGTCTGTGCTAAAAACAACTTAGAAGAAGATGCAGCTTATGGGATTTGTCCAGGAAACACCAGAGGCAGATGAGATTCAAGTCCAAGCTTTCTGATTCCATCAGTCGGAATGACCCAGGTCCCAAGAGGAGGCTCAGAAGGAAGACATTCTCCACCATCTGTTGCTCAGTTTGACAGCACACAAAGGAAAGTCACTTAGGAAAGTCCTAATTATGGAAAACATTGCTCAGTTTCAGTGGAAACAGTGCTGTAGATACTGATTTCAAGTGTTAAATATTTATGTCATTGTTACTAATAATGTCTTCTCAGAAATAGAAAGAGCTGTGTCTCTGCTTCCACATCCTCAGGGGTCACTTGGCACAGACAGGATTCACAGATTCACCTGTCAGTGCTCTCCGCCAGGTCCACGGCTTAGCCCCTCCTGGTACCACCAGGAATGGTTCTCCAAACATTCCATAATGCTACAGCCCAGACCTCAAAAAATTCTGCACTTTACTTCCAAAAATATGAATCACAACAAAGTTTATATCAAGCATCTTGTGTGTGTGTGTGCTCAGACATGCTGGACTCTTCTCGACCCCATGAACTGTGGCCTGTCAGGGTCCTCTGTCCATGAAATTTCCCAGGCAAGAATACTGGAGTGGGCAGCCGTTTCCTTCTCCAGGGAATCTTCAGGAATGGAGCCTGCATCTTCTGCACCGCAGGCGGATTCTTTACCAACTGAGCCACCAGTAGAGCATCAGCCATTTTTAGTGCCCTCAAACTGAGTGCATCTAAAAATCTGTAATTTTAGAGCAGTGTCAGATACAGATAGCCCTATTTAAGAAGCAATGGATAGACAGAGCTGAAAAACAAATACCAATTTTCTCTTAAAACACTTTTGTGGTGAGGGGGTGTTTTTTTATTTTTGTTTTCCTCCCTATTTCTCTACTGAGTTTAGCTTTGCTAAAAAATCTGTAATAGATCCTAGACAGGGAAGCTCTGAGGCACTTCCCTTGAACTAAGGGTACATGACCACTAGGTGGCGAGAGAGAGCGAGTTCCTTGAGGCCCGGGGGCGGGGGTGGTGCAGCTTGGGTGGATGTAGACTGCTGCGCTGCTTCTCACAAAGTGACTGGGTCTTTCTGACCCACACATTCCTTGGAAGCATAGAATCTGCTTGTTAAAACCTCCATAACATGCCTATCTAATGATGAAAACATTATATAGACTTCAGAAGAAAACTGTGGCAAACTCGTTTTAAAAAATGTTTCCTGATATAAGGTGCTGAAGGCAGACACTTCAGCAAAGCAGTGGTTTATGGCTTGGCTTTGCCTGCAAACACCCTCTTCCTAAATCAGCCTGGAGCCCAGACAACACGCAGCACACCCTTCAACTGCTATATAATGCGGAGGAATTGTCTCTCTCATTGCTTCCTGCTGGCTTTTCTCTCTATGGAGAGAAACAGCTGATAGGATGGCAATGAGCCCAAATCTGGGAAGAGGGTACCTTGGTGGCAAGGTAGAATTTGAAAATTTAGCTAAGGACTGTCCCATACTTTGACCCACTTCACAGTTTCTTCTGCCTTTTCTCATCTGTTTTATACAACCCCCTCCACATGTTAAATGAAAGCGGATCAGTTGTGTCTGACTCTGCAACCCCATGGACTAGCTCACCAGGCTCCTCTGTCCATGGACTTCTCCAGGCAGGAGTACTTGAGTGGGTTGCTATTCCCTTGTCCACTGATCTTTTGAAATGAAGGCAGATTCTTTACCGTCTGAGCCACATTATTCCTGACCTGCCTCCCAAAACTACCCCAGAAAAAAACTGGTTTGTGAACTGAAAGAGAGCCAGGTGACAGTATCAATGAGACAACTTTCTATGAGATTTCCAAGAGTAACCTTGATTCCACATGAGATTTGTCTGACCCAAACCTACACCCATTCTATGTCAAAGAGTCAGACAACCTTCCTACCAGGCCAGACTGGGCGCAGTGGGGAGGGAGGTGTGGGTGGGTGTCCAGAGAAAGCCCCCTCTCCAGGCTGAGCCAGGCGATGAGTGGATGATCAACCCCAAGATCCATCTAGACATCTAAGGGAGCCCAAGAAAGCTGCAAGCCTTACAGAAGCTAGAAATGACCAAAGTGGTAGCAAGAAAACGCTAAACAGAAACCATTATACAGCCTTGCAGTTTCCAGGAAAGTTCAGAAAAATATCTTCCAGAAGCTGCCTTTACTCCGTATCTCAGCAGTGAGAGAGGTCTGCGGGCCTGAAACTGGTGGTTGGGAAAATAAACACACAAAGCCCCCTACAGCAGGAACCGTGGGAGACAAAGCCAATGACTAGAGACTGGATGGGGCTTCCTGGATGGCACTACTGGTTAAGTACCCGCCTACCAATGCAGGAAATGCAAGAGACGTGGGTTCGATCCCTGGGTCGGGAAGATCTCCTGGAAGAGGGCATGGAAACTTACACCAGTATTCTTGCCTGGAGAATGACTAGGACAGAGGAGCCTGGCAGGCTACAGTCCATGGGATCCCAAAGAGTCTAACACGACTGAGCACCAGCACGCACACACAGAGAGCAGATGCGGCCAGACACAGACCCTCCAGCAGCTCCACAGGACGAAGACCTCTTCACAACCTGGGTGCCTCCAGGGGAGAAAGAGAGGGTGGGGTGAAATCCTGAGCTGGCTGAGTTTAAACCTAAAATGACTGTGAAGGACCTCCCTGATGTCTCAGTGGATAAGAATCCGCCTGCCAATGCAGGGGATGTGTGTTTGATCCCTGATCAGGGGAGATTCCATATGTTGAGGAACAACTAAGTCCGTGGGCCACAACCATTGAGCCCGTATGCTACAACTACTGAAGCCCAATTACCGTAGAGCCCATGCTCCACAAGAGAAGCCACCGCAATGAGAAGCCCATTTGCCACAACTAGAGTAACCCCTGCTCGCTGCAACCAGGGAAAACCCGCAGGCAGCAACGAAGACCCAGCACAACCAGAAATAAATAAATAGTTTTAAAAAAGCAGACCTGAGGATATCTTAAAGTCCTTCAATTAAAAAAATAAAATGAAATAAGCTGAAATGACTACGGAAAATTTGAATTGTCTGAGTTTGCCTGAAAGAAATGAAAACAACAAAATTAGGTCGTTCATCAGAGAGGCAGTGAAAGTGTTAGTCGCTCTGCTGCTGCTGCTGCTAAGTCGCTTCAGTCGTGTCCGACTCTGTGCGACCCCATAGACGGCAGCCCACCAGGCTCCCCCGTCCCTGGGATTCTCCAGGCAAGAACACTGGAGTGGGTTGCCATTTGCTTCTCCAATGCATGAAAGTGAAAAGTGAAAGTGAAGTCACTCAGTCGTGTCCAACTCTTAGCGACCCCATGGACTACAGCCCACCAGGTTCCTCTGCCCATGGCATTTTCCAGGCAAGAGCACTGGAGTGGGGTGCCATTGCCTTCTCCGGTTAGTCGCTCAGTAATACCCAATTCTTTGTGACCATATGGACTGTGGCCCAACAGGCTTCTCTGTCCATGGAATTCTCCAGGCAAGAATGCTGGAGTAGGTAGCCATTCTCTTCTCCAGAGGATCTTCCCTACCTAGGGATTGAACCCAGGCCTCCTGCATTGCAGGCAGATTCTTTACCAACTGAGCCACTAGTGAAGCCCTCAGAGAAGCAGGGGAGTTACCAAAAAAAGGAGGAAAATTCTATTTGTGCTCCCCTGAGTCTATGACCATTGATGTGTGTTCACTTCCTGGGAAATGGCCCAAAGCCGAGTTCTTAGTAATGAGACCGAGGCTGACTTCTATTTCTGGACTTCGCACAGAAGGCAGGGAAGTTACTATGAAAAGAAGGAAGTGAGCCCCCGAAATTGGCTCCGTGATCATCGCCTCATTCTCTCAGTTGAGATCTTCACAAGGCAGGTCGTGGGATCCCGTTTTGCAAACAAGGCAACTGAGTTCAAGGAGATTAAACAACCTTCCCAGAATTGCTGGTGGGGAATGCAGCTTGAACGTGAACCCAACGGTTCTTCACTTCGAATCTGCTCCCTTCATCTCATTCCTATTCCATGTGTGAAATGTTTAACTTTCTTAAATCAAAAATAATAATAATGTTGCTGAAATTCAGCTTCCATATACCAGTGCCAAATTAAATCTTGGAGACAAAGTTTGGGTGAAATAGAAATAGCTTCATTGCTTTGCCAGGCAAAAGGGGCCCCGGCAGGCACCCTGGAAGGGGTCGTGAGGAGTGTTATGGTTCAAAAAGCATGGCCTGGCCAGCTTGTGGATATTCTGATTGGCTGGTGGTGAGGTAACTGGGAGTCAGCAACAACAGCCTTCTGGTTCCAACCAGTCTGGGGTCAGTGTTCTTGCGGTCAGTAGTTTTCATCTAATGGAGGGTCTGCCTCTCATAAGAAACAGTTCAGGAAAGTGTATCAGGCCTGTACCAATATCTTGCAGATAATCGTGAGTTCTGTGGTTCTGCTATGTGGCAGACTTATAGTATAAATTGTTACCAGTTTCCCAGCCTCACAGTTTCTACATCTTCACATTTCCCAATCACTAGCTCTTCAATCAGCCTTTTACTTCAAAAGATGAGGTCAGAGGCTTGTATATAATTTCAATAGTAAGATAAGAGAGTGGCTGTTATATATAATTTAGGCATAACAACCACTCTCTCATCCTACTTCTTGACAATATTTTCAACACCCCATGCCAGGGTAAATTTCAAGCCCTTAAGAATTAACCATGGCCTTGATACCCAACAACCATCTTTCCAGGAATATTTTTCTTTCTCTTTACTTATAGACCTGAACTATACACTCACAGTACATGGCTCTTGAGCATCTAAAGTATAAAACACACCCCAAATGTCATAGATGACATAGTTTACATTCTTTATTATTAAGTAAAGGACATAAAATATCTCACTGATTATTATTATATTAATTATGTGTTCAAATGACAATATTTTGGACCTACTGGGTTAAATAAAATATACAGAAATTAATCTTATCTCTTTCTTACTTTTTAAAGGCAGGTTCTACAAAAATTTAATTCCCTATGAGGCTCACATTTGCAGCTTACAATTAAATTTTTATCAGATGACACTGCTCAATGAAATGAATTTTATGTCTGTTTCTATGTGATCCTTTACTGATTATTTTCCAAAGCTTCCAGAGTCAGTGTACTCGATGGAAAGACAAGATTCCTGAGACCAAGGTTTTGTTTGAGGTTTTTCCTTTATGTGTGCTTTTTGCTGGTGGTGTTTTTTACTTATGCTTTTGTGTTCTGGGTTTCAGTGGCTTCTCAGAAAACCAGAAGTCAAAGTTTGAGAAAGTGCAGAAGTTTCGAAGATGTGAGACTCTGGTTCATGTCCTGTCTCTGCTATTTCCTATTTACTGAAACTTGGGCCATTTACTTAACTCCTCTAAGCCTCGTTTATATCCTCTAAGGAGGGAAGGTCAAGGTGTTTAAGGAAACTTAATGATGGTATAAGGATAAAGTGAAATAATAAATATGGAGTGACTGGTAACCACTCTTTTTTTTAATACAGCTTTCCCAGACTCCCTGACCATCCTCATTCTCATTTTGAGCTCACTCTTTAAGCTGTATTGAAAGTTCACTTTGTAAAAGCAATCAATGCTTGTGAATAAATTTGAAATGCAATAATGCTGTTTTTGTTTTTTTTTTTTTAAGTGCAAAGTTGTGCTTACAGAAGTGAACTTCTACCTAGTTTGGGAAAGCATGGTGATTTGTTTGGGGTGCCTCAGTTTTCCCATCCGGGAAGGAGAAGGTTATGTGGAAGTAACATTTGATGATCCAAAGGGTGGGGCGGGCTGTGGGCACGGAAGAGGTATCCAAGGTGATCCTGACCCACCCACTGAAGACCCAGCAGAGGTGGGTAGGTGTGGACACAGAAAAAAGACATCACTGGACCCTGATGGGGACTGGATCTGTGATGTGGCAGCCACTTTCACATGAGTTTCTTTCATTGCCTCTCATTCTGTTTCAGTTTCTGTAGCAACAGCCTCCAGCTCTTGGGTCCCCAGGATGCATGCCACTGGCACCCCCATTTGTCACACAGAAGATATGTTCATGATAATTATTGTCCTATTCACATTAGAAGCAAGAAATGAGACAAGTCACATGAAAGACTTAGGCAGGAAAGCATCCTGCAAACTGAGGTAATATAGCTGGTGGCAGTGGTGAGTTTGGAGCCAGGCTTCTTCTGTCCCCAGATGAGAATTTCCAGGCAGAACATGCCATCTCAGATGCCTTCCTCATCTACAGGGATTGGATACCCAAGGCCCCATCCAATACTAACATCCTTTCTTTCTGCCACTTCAGAAATATCTGTTTTTTGTAATGAAAATAACCAAGTAATTCTTCTGTTTCATAAGGTTCAAGACTAGCTATAAAACTGCTGCTGCTAAGTCACTTCAGTCGTGTCCGACCCTGTGCGACCCCATAGATGGCAGCCCATCAGGCTCCCCCGTCCCTGGGATTCTCCAGGCAAGAACACTGGAGTGGGTTGCCATTTCCTTCTCCAATGCACGAAAGTGAAAAGTCAAAGTGAAGTCGCTCAGTCGTGTCCGACCCTCAGCGACCCCATGGACTGCAGCCTACCAGGCTTCTCCATCCATGGGATTTTTCAGGCAAGAGTACTGGAGTGGGGTGCCATTGCCTTCTCCAAGCTATAAAACTAGCCCCAGTAATATCCAAAACAATCAAGTCAAACAAATATTTATTGCTTGTGTCTCCACTGTTGAAATTCCTATCTTAGCAGCATTGAAAACAACAACAACCACCACCAGTACTTCCCTGACAGTCCAGTGGTTACAAATCCACCTACCAACGCAGAGGACATGGGTTTGATCCCTGGTCTGGGATGACTCCACTTGCTACTAGGCAACTAAGCCCACGTGCCACAGCTACTAGAACCCATGCTCTGCAATGAGAGAATCCACAGCAGTGAGAAGACCGTGCATCTCAACTAAGAGTAGCCCCAGGTCAGCACAAATAGAGAAAAGCCCAAGCACAGCAGCAAAGATCCAGCTCAGCCTAAATAAATAATAAATTTTTAAAAGACCAAATGACAAGCCTTCACTTTCCTATTGATGAACAAGCCTTCCTGTCTGGCCTTGCTGTACAGACTCTTGCTGTAAAGACTCGTGTCCAACTCTTTGCAATCCCACAGACTACAGCACACCAGGCTTTCTTGTCCTTCACTATCTATCTCCCAGAGTCTGCCCAAACTCATGCCCACTGAGTCAGTGTTGCCATTCCAACTATCTCATCCTCTGTCATCCCCTTCTTCTCCTCCCCTCAATCTTTCCTAGAACCAGGGTCTTTTCCAATGAGTCGGCTCTTCTCATCAGGTGGCCAAAGTATTAGAACTTAAGCATCAGTCCTTTCAATGAATATTCAGTGTTGATTTCCTTTAGGATCGACTGGTTTGATCTCCTTGCAGTCCAAGGGACTCTCAAGGGTCTTCTCCAGCACCATAGCACTCAGCCTTCCTTATGGTCCAGCTCTCACATCCATACATGACTACTGGAAAAAACCATAGCTTTGACAAAGACCAGTGGTTTTCCTTAAATTTTCCTTTAGTCAGTGCAGCCCCTCCATGGATGCCCCAACATCCATGGTCCCTACTAGGTCCCTGCTTGGGTCCCTACTTCCATCCTTCTGGCAGTTCTGACTTGGAAAACTCACTGGCATGGGTTAAGCTGCTTATGTTTGTCAATTCTCCATGTTCAAGTAGGCATATGCACATCCTGTCTCTCCCTTAATAGGATACATGTACCCCGTGGCTGGGCAATACACCTCTACTCCCCTTCCTAGCCTTCCCAACCACTCCCATGCAGGAAGGGGGGTGGGCAGAAGCAAAGGGAAAGCTATGATACCAGGAGGAGAGGCCTTCTCTTCCCAGAGACGAGGGGCTTTGCCCTCAGCTGTGGAAATAAATCCAAGTTTTGAGGCTGAAGTCCATGTGGTTTTGAAGAGTTCAACATGACTTAGTGACTGAATAACAACAACTTGAGGATCTAGCTCATTTTTTTTTTCTTTTTGTCTTTTTTTTTTTTTTTTTTTTTGGCCACTTGACTTGCGGTATCTTCCCCAACCAGGGATGGAAGCCAGGCTCCCTGTAGTGGAAGTGCAGAGTCCTAAGCACGGGACCACCTGGGAAGTCCCCTGGCTCACATTTCTGGAACAGACAAGCAGGAGAATCACTCATCTGCACGAGTCTAGGCCTCTCCCTTAGGCACAGCTTGGGATCAAGTCCCATCTCTGTGTTGGCCTCTGTTTGCCCTCCCAGACCATAGGCACACAAACCTGTCATCCCTCCTGCCCGATTTGCATAAACTGAAAGTAACTAGCCCCAGGCGCCTCCTGTCACAGGAAAGGGGGACTTTATAGTATTAAACAGAAATGAGTCAACACAACAAGGATATAACACATGGGCTGAGTCAAGGCCGTGCATCTCTGGTCAGGCCGGGTATTTGGGGCAGTTTGGAAGGGTTACTTTTTTATTTTTATTTTTATTAGAGTATATTTGATTTATAATGTTGTGTTACTTTCAGGTGTACAGCAACGTGAATCAGTTAAACATATACATACGTGCTCAGTTGCTTAAGTCATTTCCGACTCTTTTGCAACCCCATAGACTATAGCCCACCAGGCTCCTTTGTCCATGGGCTTTTCCAGGCAAGAATACTGGAGTGGGTTGTCATTTCCTACTCCAGGCAGTCTTCCTGACCCAGGGATCGAACTCATGTCTCCTGCATTGGCAGGAGGCTTCTTTACTACTGAGCCACCTAGGAATTCCCATACGTATACGTATGTGCGTGTGTGCTAAGTCTCTTCAGTCGTGCCCTACTCTTTGTGACCCTGTGGCCTAGAGCCCGCCAGGCTCCTCTGTCTTAGGGATTCTCCAGGCAAGAATACTGGGTTACCATGCTGTCTTCCAGGAGATCTTCCCAACCCAGGGATCGAACCCGAATCTCTTGTCTCCTACATTGGCAGGTGGGTTCTTTACCACTAGCGCCACCTGGGAAGCCCACGTATGCATATATCCACTCCTTTTTAGATTGCTTTCCCATAAAGACCATTGCAGAGTACTGAGCTCCCTGTGTTCTACGAAAGGTTGGAAGTCTCCTTCTTGAATCTTGTATTCAGCCTCCTTCTTCCATGGCATGTCCAGCCTTGGGAACAAGGTCAGCCAATGGGGATAGGAGTCAGATGACAGGCAGACCCCTCTCTTGTCCCATGGGAAATGCCATTTAGATAATTTTTGTTGTTCTGGTTCACTTTCTCCAACAGTCACTGCTCCCTGCAAAGGCTCTGTACCTCCACTTGCTAGAGGCAAAGAGAATGGAGACAATGGGGAGCCCCTCATTAGGTGGAGTGTGTCACGTGGGGGTAAAAGACTGCCAGCTGACCCGGAGGCCCAGTCTTAGAAGAGCAGACATCTGTTGACGTATGTGGCCCAGACACAGGATGTAGGGGCTCCCCAAGGACAGCCTGTTTTCTCACGTGGCAGAGCCAAGGCAGCCCAGACATGGTCCTGGTGTGAAAGGGGAAAGCAACAGCACACTTGTCAGTACGCGCTTGCATACTTAAGAGCTTGCGTGCTTGCATTCCTGCAAGATTGCGTGATGACCTCTGCACAGCCTCTTGGACCAGCTCACTCTTCACCAGTCATGCTCAGATCTAGCTGCGAAGAAGACCCAAGCAATGGATGGGATCTCGCCCTAAGACCCCCAGCATCTGTGAGCACTGAGTCACTGGTGACCTCATTTCCTCTCTCATTTGATCTGTCATTGAAAACTCCCTGGCTGGGAGTCCAAAAATACTAATCAGATTGAACAGCTGTCAGCATGCCTTTCCTTCAGCCAACCTGCCTGTCTGCTGCTGCTGCTGGCTGAAGCCCCAGCTGTCAGCCATCTGCTGTAAGAGCCCAAGATGAGCGTTCAGAAAGCAAAGTAGCACAGTCAGGACACCAACAGCCTCAGAAGCTTACAGTCCTGTCATTTCTCCCACCTCTGCACCCACAGTTGCCACCAGGACTCCTAACTTTAACTTCCACTGCCCAGCACCGACCATGAAATTTCCTACAACCCATCAGCTTCCTGGCCTCTTGTCCCTGCCTTGCTCTCCTGCCCAGGATCCAACCCAGCAGCTCCTGGATGCCTTGCATCTGCTGGGTGAAGGAGCATGTGGCCTAAAGGCAAACTGTCCCTCCCTAAATTTGAGGTCATTGTTGTTGTTTGGTGACTAAGTCTTGTCCAAATCTTTTGCAATGTCATGGACTACAGCCCATCAGGCTTCTCTGTCCCTGGGATTTCCCAGGACAATACTAGACTGGGCTGCCATTTCCTCCTCCAAGGGATCTTCCTGACCCAGGGATCAAACCTGTGTCTCCTGCTTGGCAAGTGGCTTCTTTAGCACTGAGCCACTTGGGAAGCCCTGGGGCTAGAAAACCCCAAATGGCCCTCCTGAGAGCCTCAGGGAATCTGGTTTCTTCAACAGGTTTTCCAGGTGACCGAGGATGATAAGTGGTCTCTGGAGAACTACATGTCAGCCTTCTCCCCCGAGCTGATCCCAACTGCAGGGTATCCTGAGCTCAACAAGGGCAGAGAAGCAAAAGAGACAGCAACTAGTGAGCCCATGGGACATGCCCCTGCTGTGCATGTGTCTGTCTTTGTGAGGCAGCTGTGCCTTCAGCCACGATAATTTTTCTGAGATCTTCCCTAGTATCTACTTTTTAGAGCTATAAACCCCTGTTGTTCAGTTGCTAAGTCATGTCTGACTCTTTGTGACCCCATGGACTGCAGCACACCAGTCTTCCCTGTCTTTCAACATCTCCCAGAGTTTGCTCAAACTCATGTCCATTGAGTTGATGATGCCATCCAACCATCTCATCCTCTGTTGTCCCCTTTTTCTCCTGCCCTCAATCTTTCCCAGCATCAGGGTCTTTTCCAATGAGTTGGCTCTTCACATCAGGTGGCCAAAGTATCGGAGCTTCAGCATCAGTCCTTCCAAAGAATAAAACCATCAAAATAGAAAAATCACTCTTGATGGCAGTAATCTCTGGGCTGCAATATATGACTCAGAGCAGAGACAGTGTCACTTTTCCCAATGAAAGCTTTCATGCTGTTTGGTTTCTTATCCTATGCTTGTAAGCTTTTTAAAAACTAATAACAATAAATACTGGAGAAAGTGGAGAAAAGAGAACCCTCTTGCACTGTCATTGGAAATGTAAATTGATAACGGCCCCTATGGAGAATTCCTTTAAAAACTAGGAATAAAACTACCATATGCCTCAGCAATCCCACTACTGGGCATGTACTCTGAGGAAACCAAATTTGAAAAAGACACGTGTATCCCAGTGTTCACTGCAGCACTATTTACATTCAACACTATTTAGTTAGGACATGGGAGCAACTTAGATGTCTGTCCATCAACAGATAAATGGATAAAGAAGTTGTGGTGCATATATACAATGAAATGCTATTCAGCCATAAAAAGAAATGCATTTGAGTCAGTTCTAGTGAGGTGAATGAACCCAGAGCCTATTATACAGAGGGAAGTAAGTCAGAAAGAGAACCACAAATATCTTAGTGCACGTGACACAGCCGGGGGAGGAGAGGGTGGGATGAACTGACAGACCAAGTAGATAGAGCAGCGTCCCAGGTGGTACAGTGGTAAAGAACCCACCCGCCAGGGCAGGAGACTCGAGAGACACAGATTTGATCCCTGGGTTGGGAAGATCCCCTGGAGTAGGAAATGGCTACCCACTCCAGAATTCTTGCCTGGAAAATGGCATGGTTAGCGGAGACTGGAGGGCTACAGTCCATGGGTTCCCAGAGTCGACTATGACTGAGCGCGCACACACACAGTCCTGTCCATCGACAGCACAGATCCTTTGCACCTGAGTTTAATCGCATCAGAGCAACTTTGAAACAATCCATTCAATTCTCAGGCAGTTCTCAGGTCTAGAACCAACTGCCTTTCCACATCATGGCTTCACACATGCCATGCCACCCATACCATCCACCCCATTACTACCAAATACTTGGGAGTTTACCTGCCAGAGTTCCCTAAAATCACCCAAGATTGGTGAGGGAATTAAAGGGGATGGGTGATATAGAAATTCTTAGACTCCTGTGGGTGTGGCTACTCTGCAGTCCAAGCTTTCCTGGAGGGCTCAAGGCTCAAGAATTGGGTATTTTCTCTAAGAATATATTTCCAGCTTGTCTCAGAGAAAAACTTCAAGTGCTCACTTCTTTCCACCCTCACCTCCACCGAGGAGATCCTTTAACCTGCAAAACTGTCCCCTTGTTGAGCCCTCTTTCCAAGAAGAGACGTTGAAGGAAAGTAAAACTCTAAGAAACTTTTTAAAAGCTGCCCTCCAGGGCTTCCCTGGTAAAGAATTCTTGGGCCAATGCAGGAGACATGGATTCGATCCCACATGCTGTGAAGCAACTACACCATGCGTCACAACTGTTGAGCTTGGGCTCTAGAGTCCAGGAGCCACGGCTACTGAAGCCCAGCACTCTAGAGCCTGTGCTCTGCAATAAGAGAAGCCACTGCAATGAGAAGCTGGCACAGTGCTGCCCCGACTCACCAAAATCAGGGAAAGGTCTGTGCAGCAACGAAGACTCAGCACAGCCAACAATAAAATAAATGAATAAATAAATTAAAAAAAAAACCCTACAACCCAGTCTTCATATGCTCGAGCGTGTGAAACCATTACCAGGAGCTGGGGGCATCACCCATCACTGTTTTTCACTTGCAGCCCTCAGGCTGGTCCTCAGAATGGAACCCAGCTAGCCAGAACGATTTTTCCAGGACTTCCGTGAGAAGCAAGAGGCCCTCCTCCAGCCCACTCAGTGCTTCTGATCCGTCAGGATTAGGCAGACTTGGAAACTCAGACCCAGCATGAGTCACTTCCAACTCACTGTTAGCGTCATCCTTTTATATAAATCTGGAATTATTTGGAAGTGCCATTTTTTCCCAGAATTTCTCTCTAGGCTAAGAGAGGTTTTGCTTTGCTTTATTTCTTTGGGAGAAGTTTCTCCTTTTTTATTTTTTCTTACTTTTTAAAAATTTTATTGGACTCTAGGTGATACACACTGGTGTGTTAGTTTCTGCGGTACAGCATAGTGAATCAGTTACACATATACATACAGCCACTCTTTAGATTCTTTTCCCATATAGGGTATTACAGAGCACTGAGTAGAATTCCCTGTGCCATTTAGTCTATTTTATATATAGCAGCAGTGAAGTGAAGTGAAGTGAAAGTTGCTCAGCAGTGTCCAACTCTTTGCGACCCCATGGGGGATGTACAGTCCATGGAATTCTCCAGGCCAGAATACTGGAGTGGGTAGCCTTTCCCTCCTCCAGGGAATCATCCCAACCCAGGGATCGAACCCAGGTCTCTCGCATTACAGGTGGATACTTTACCAGCTGAGCCACAAGGGAAGCCCAAGAATATTGGAAAGGGTAGCCTATCCCTTCTCCAGGGGATCTTCCAGACCCAGGAATTGAACCAGGGTCTCTTGCATTGCAGGTAGATTCTTTACCAACTGAAATAATCAGGGAAGCCTGCATATACAGTAGTAAGTATATGTCAATCCCAGTCTCCCAATTTATCCCTCCCTACCTTGTCCCTGGTAAACGTAAGTTTGCTTCCTACATCTGTGACTCTACTTCTGTTTTATAAAAATAGAGCATGCATTATGAATTTTCATGTCATCTTTTTCTCTTAGATGGTTTGAGTTTTGTTTCATTTTTTCATTAATGTTTTGTTCACTAGTCTAAAGAAATTATATATTTTATCTCTGTTATAAAAGTGCTTACCTCTAAGAGTTTTTAACTTCATATCTAATTAAATAAAAGAAATTATATATTTTATCTCTGTAATAAAAGTGCTTACCTCTAAGAGTTTTTAACATCATATCTAATTAAATAAAATCTATTTTGTCAAAAACTGTCCTGACAAAAATAAATTTGTCAATATTTATTTCCTTCTCTCCAACTAAAAAGAACCTCAGGTGCTTTAACTTCTATCTCTCCCCTCCCCAAACCCACTATAGTTCCCTCACAAATTAGATATTTTATTAATCAGTTGACACTTGTTTGTAAGTGTGTGTGTGTGTGTGTGTGTGTGTGTGTGCTCAGTTGAGTCCAATTCTCTGCAACCCCATGGACTGTAGGCCACCAGGCTCCTACTCCATTTCCTACTCCAGGGTATCTTCCTAACCCAGGGATCAAACTGGTGTCTCTTACATCTCCTGCATTGACAGATTCTTTACCAGCATCCCACCTGGGAAGCTCAAATGTTTGTTTAGCTTTATTCAAACACTGACCATGTTCTTAGCCCACCATTTCTTCTTACATCCCAGGCTTTCCTAGTGGGGTCATTTTCCCCTGCCCCTAGTACAGCCTTTGGAAGTTAGTTTAATAAAGCCCTCTTGATATGAAACTTCTCACCACTGGCATCTTTGCATGGTTCTTGTTCTTGAAAGATGTTTTTATAGGACCCGCAATTCTCAGTTGATAGCATTTGCTTACAATACTATTATTGCCCTGTTTTTCAGCTTTCACTTTAACTGTTGAAGAGTTCCTTATCATTCTAATTGTTGTGCCTCTGTAACTAACCAACTTCTCTTTGCTATCTCCTGTGCATACCTGAAAGAGGGCATGGCAACCCACTCCAGAATTCTTGTCTGGAGAATCTCATGGACAGAAGAGCCTGGCTGGCTATAGTTCATAGGGTCACAAAGAGTCAGACATGACTAAAGTGGCTTAGCATGCACATATGTGGTTAACCTCACTTGTGAAATAATTTTCTTACTGCATCCAGCCTCATATTATTTCTCTTATCAGCTGAGTAATGCTTTTAAAAATATGCTAATGAGAGCTAACTTAATCCTTATATTCCAGATGTCTTTTACTGGGAGAAATTGTGCTACACAATTAGTCTTCTATATGGCTATAAATGAAAAGCCTTTTTATTGTGGTTTTTTTTTTTTTTTAAGTTTCTTCACTACTTTGTTCACTTATTAATTGAGCAAATATTTGTTGAGAACCTTCTAATTGTGAGGCATTTGTATCAGGTACTGGATGTATATTGGAGCATAAAACAGATATGATGCTGCCCTATGGAACTTACAGCTTAATAGGAGAGATATTCAACAAACAAGAAAACAAATAAATATGAACATAGAGAATGACTCAGAAGTTGAAAGAACCTAAAACATTGTTGCATGAAGCAATGAAGGAATTAGGAAGGTTTGGCCTTCTCAGAAGGCTCAGAAGAACTTCAGTTTGAAAATCCTTTTTATTTTTTAATCCATTTCATCTGACTGACTCCTGGTTCCACCACTCCACTGAAGCTACTTTTGTGAAAGCTTCTTAAATCCAGTGGATTTACCCACATCTTAGACCACATTCCTGGGTGCTATGCTTAGCCATGTCCAATTCTTTTTGACCCCATGGACTTTAGCCCACCAGGCTCCTCTATTTCCCAGGCAAGAATACTGGAGTGGGTTGCCATTTCCTCCTCTAGGGGATCTTTCCAACCCAGGAATGGAAGCCAGGTCTCTTGCCTCTCTTACATTAGCAGGAGGATTCTTTACCACTAGCACTACCTGGGAAGCCCTAGGCACCATTGACCACTTCCATTTCCTTTTTCTTTTATCCTCTAAGTCACCTGGCTTTTCTTTCTTTTTTATTTTTAAATACCAGTTTTGCTTTTTAAAAAAGATTTTAAAAATGTGGACCAGTTACTAAATCTTTATTGAATTTGTTACAATATTGCTTCTGTTTTTGATTTTTTGATCACGAGGCAGTTGGGATCTAGTTCCCTGACCAGGGATCGAACCAGCACCCTCTGCACTGGAAGGTGAAGTCTTAACCACTGGACCACCAGAAAAGTCCTTCACCTGGATTTTCTTCTGGCCTTCTTCTTTTCTCCTGTACTGACAATTCTTTTACTGCCTGCCCTCCGGTGTTGCCTGTCCTGCATATATTCATTTTGAACTCCCAGTTCTTCTATCACTCTCTTCCAACCTACCTGGTCCCTTGAAGTCTGACTCACATGGACTGCATTCACTGGGCTCCCTGGGCGTCTAGCTTTCAGCTGGGTTCAGCCTGCCAGAGGAATGGAGAGGAAATCAGAAAGCAGAAGGGTGAGAGGTGAGAACATTTATTCCCCAAGCTCCTAACCCAGCTTCTGCAGGGTCACCAACTACTCTCTCTGAGGTCTAGGAAACAGAATCATTGTTCAGTCGCTGAGTCATGTCTGACTACTTGAGACCTCATGGACTTCAGGGAAATAGAATGACTTCAATTAACTGTGCATCACCAGCCAAACTGTTGTCTAGGTAGATTTACCTATAAATACCAAAAACATAACAAATTCATTTATCCAAGCTTTACTGCAATAACTCCTCTTTTATCCCTCCCCCTAAAGCAAGCAAACACACTAAGCTGATCATCCCACTGGTTGTTTGGTGGTGTTAAGTAATGCCTCTTCCAGTAGGTCAATCTAAAAGTCTGAGAGTTAGCCTCAGCTTTGCTTCTTCAATCTCCATTCATATCTAAAACTATTAAGTTCCTTCCAATTCTACCTTGAAAATGTCTCAACTCTATCCCTTCTACTCTCTCCCCACTACCATTGGCTTATCTCAAGGCCTCATCACTTCCTCCTAGGCTGTCTCCCTGATTTGAGCCTGGCCCATCTCCAGCTGTACAGTGAAAAAATAAACTTGCTAAAATGCAGATTTCGTTGTATCACTGAGATCTCCTTTGCCTAGTACACAAGGTCCTTCCTAATGTGGTCCTTGCCTACTTGGCTAGTCTCATCTCTCTTCACTTGCCTTCAAAGAACTTACCTGAAGGCATTTGGTCTGATACCCTCCATCCCCTCTGAGGACTACTTCTCCTATAAGACATGTGAGTAGCATCTGCCTATTAATATATTCTCCAAGATTCCTAGACTCAATCAACTGGCCCTTCTCTTCTTGGTCTCCCGCACTGACCACTATGAGAGCATCTCTAACACTCTACCATACTTCTCAAATATTTTTGTCTGTCCTCCTGCAAACCTGTGAGCCTCTTGAGATCAGAGACCAATTCTTACTCCTCCTCATTTTCCCAATGCTTATCATTGTGTCCTTCTTAAAGGAAGAGCAATAAATGCACACCCCTCTTGCCTGAGATTCTTTGCTTCAATCTCCCTTATGTTATGGATCAAATAGCTCATGCATAACTTGGCCCCTACTTTGGAATTCTTACTCCCCTCTTCCCCTTCTCTCTCACAAACACAATACCACCAAACACACTAAGCTGATCATCCCCATAGTTGCCTGGTGGTGTTAAGTAATGCCTCTTCAGTGGGTCAGCCTAAAAGTCTCAGAAGGTAGATATCAATAGTTCAGTTCAGTCCAGTCACTCAGTCATGTCTGACTCTTTGCAACCCCTGAACCGCAGCACGCCAGGCCTCCCTGTTTATCACCAACTCCTGGAGTCCACCCAAACCCATGTCCATCCAGTTGGTGATGCCATTCAACCATCTCATCCTCTGTCATCCCCTTCTCCTCCTGCCTTCAATCTTTCCCAACATCAGAGTCTTTTCCAATGAGTCAACTCTTCGCATGAGGTGGCCAAAGTACTGGGGTTTCAGCTTCAACATCAGTTCTTCCAATGAACACCCAGGACTGATCTCCTTTAGGATGGACTGGTTGGATCTCCTTGCAGTCCAAGGGACTCTCAAGAGTCTTCTCCAACACCACAGTTCAAAAGCATCAATTCTTCAGTGCTTATCTTTCTTTATAGTTCAACTCTCACATCCATACATGACCAGCCTTGACTAGACGGACCTTTGTTGGCAAAGTAATATCTCTGCTTTTTCATATGCTTTCTAGGTTTGTCATAACTTTCCTTCTAAGGAGTAAGAGTCTTTTAATTTCGTTGCTGCAATCACCATCTGCAGTAATTTTGGAGCCCAGAAAAATAAAGTCAGCCACTGTTTCCACTGTTTCCCCATCTATTTGCCATGAAGTGATGGGACTGGATGCCATGATCTTAGTTTTCTGAATGTTGAGCTTTAAGCCAACTTTTTCACTCTCCTCTTTCACTTTCATCAAGAGGCTCTTTAGTTCTTCTTCACTTTCTGCCATAAGGGTGGTGTCATCTGCATATCTGNCCATCTGCAGTGATTCTGGAGCCCAAAAAAATGAAGTCTGACACTGTTTCCATTGTTTCCCCATCTATTTCCCATGAAGTGATGAGACCAGATGCCATGATCTTCATTTTCTGAATGTTGAGCTTTAAGCCAACTTTATCACTCTCCTCTTTCACTTTCATCAAGAGGCTTTTTAGTTCCTCTTCACTTTCTGCCATAAGGGTGGTGTCATCTGCATATCTGAGGTTATTGATATTTCTCCCAGCAATCTTGATTCCAGCTTGTGCTTCTTCCAGCCCAGTGTTTCTCATGATGTACTCTGCATAGAAGTTAAATGAGCAGGGTGACAATATACAGCCTTGACGTACAGTATTTATCAAATCTTTGCCTTGTGATAGGGCTAGTGCAAGGCACTAATAATACAAAGATAAAAAATGTATATGTCTTCATGCACATTTGTCTAGAACAATACCAGCTTTTTCACATGATAATTACAATTGCATGGAAACATCAGGCACATATTCCATGCCAGGCACCATTTTTAGCATTTGATATACATGTCTTCATCATGTCCCTGTGAGGTAGGTTCTATTATTATTCCCATTTTATAGATGAAGTGAGACTTAGGTGAAATAACTTATTAGAAGTCAGTTATTGGCAAGTAGCACAGCTAGAGTTTGAACCATCTGCATTCTAAAGCATATTTACATTTCCTCCTGAAATCCTTGTGAGTAATTTAGTAACTTGAGGAATTTTAGTTTAAGATGTCAACTAAAGTAAACTTGTAAATCTTAAAGGTGTTTTAAATTCCTGAAAGTTGCTTATGGGTCATAGTCTTGTTTCTTGGTTTCCTACCAAAAGACATCCATTGACAGGATTTTGTAAATGAGAAAATTTAGAAACCTGGTAGTTAAGTAACTTGCCCAAGGTCAAGTTGTTGGAAAGAACATGCTTGGGATTCACCCAGAGCTGCTTATTTTGAATGATCAAGCACTCCTTCTAAAAAGGAGCTATATTTTTCTAAATATTGCTTTTTTTCTGATTTTAGTACTCACTCATGCTGAATGTAGAAATGTTACAAAACACATTCAAATGAATAACAACAAAAATAAACAAGACAGTGAATTTTTCTTCTGTCTCTATCCCCATAGATATTCCTATCAGTTCACTTCAGTTGATCAGTTGTGCCTGACTCTGCGACCCCATGGACAGGAGCATTCCAAGCTTCCCTGTCCATCACCAATTCCTGGAGCTTGCTCAAACTAATGTCCATAGAGTCAGCGATGCCATCCATCCATCTCATCCTCTGTCATCCCCTTCTCCTCCTGCCTTCAATCTTTCCCAGCATCAGGGTCTTTTCATGTTACAAAACACATTCAAATGAATAACAACAAAAATAAACAAGACAGTGAATTTTTCTTCTGTCTCTATCCCCATAGATATTCCTATCAGTTCACTTCAGTTGATCAGTTGTGCCTGACTCTGCGACCCCATGGACAGGAGCATTCCAAGCTTCCCTGTCCATCACCAATTCCTGGAGCTTGCTCAAACTAATGTCCATAGAGTCAGCGATGCCATCCATCCATCTCATCCTCTGTCATCCCCTTCTCCTCCTGCCTTCAATCTTTCCCAGCATCAGGGTCTTTTCAAATGAGTCAGCTCTTTGCGTCAGGTGGCCAAAGTATTGGAGTTTCAGCTTCAGCATCAGTCCTTCCAGTGAATATTTAGGACTGATTTCCCTTAGGATTGACTGGTTGGATCTCCTTGCAGTCCAAGGGACTCTCAAGAGTCTTCTCCAACACCATAGTTCAAAAGCATCAATTCTTTGATGCTCAGCTTTCTTTATAGTCCAACTCTCACATGCATACATGACTATTGGGAAAACCATAGCTTTGACAGGATGGGCCTTTCTTGGCAAAGTAATGTGTCTACTTTTTAATGTGCCATCTAGGTTGGTCATAACTTTTCTTCCAAGGAGTAAACGTCTTCTAATTTCATGGCTGCAGTCACCATCTGCAGTGATTTTGGAATACAAAATAAATGAAGTCTGTCACTGTTTCCATTGCTTCCCCATCTATTTGCCATGAAGTGATGGGGACTGGATGCCATGATCTTAGTTTTCTGAATGTTGAGCTTTAAGCCAACTTTTTCACTCTCCTCTCTCACTTTCATGAAGAGGTTCTTTAGTTCTTCTTTGCTCTCTGCCATAAAGTGGTATCATCTGCACATCTGAGGTTATTGATATTTCTCCTGGCAATCTTGATTCCAGCTTGTGCTTCATCCAGCCCAGCATTTCTCATGGTATACTCTGCATATAAATTAAATAGAGGGTGAAGAAGCACCAACATGGCTTATTAAATTGAACATTTACAAATTAGTAAAGATGATATGATATGGTCTATAGTCCAAAGGGTAAGAGGAGTAAGGCTCCAGGGGTTGCAGACGTGTCCTGTCAATGTGGGGGTAGCTTCAAGAGAGATTGATGACCACAGGATTGGGTATAGTGACTGAGATCCTTGGTAACCGGGAAATGGTACACTTCTTATGGAATTTGTAGGCTGGTGGAAGTCCATGAGCCCATTTCGTACACTGCAGGCAGAGAGTGCACCATTAAACCCCCATGGAGGGAAGTGACCCCTTGACGCATTCTGCCCACAATGATAAAGTGTGGCAAGCGATCCCATATTCTCCCCTTTTCAGTATGACTCCAAATTTCTCCTTCTAGCCTGACTCAGGTAGCCAAAGCAGAGAGCAAGTGAACTTGGCACTAATGAGAGATTGCTCAGATTAGCATTATGCTTGTAAACAACTTCTCTCTATCAAGATAGGGTTAAGTTTCTCACTGTGATTGTGTTTCCTTTATACCGCCTCTCTCTAGCATTGTCAATTCTGCTTCTGATCCCTACCTCACAGCCTTAGTCTTTGGGTTTCCCTTGCACCAGCTCTAGTCTGGGATTTTTCTGTCCAGGCTCTCTTGCATCATTCTAGTCTCATATGCTACCTCTCCTGTAAAGCCTTCCTTCATCAGCTGAGCTAAAGGATCATCTTTCTTCCCAACCCCTTGTAAGTCACTCTCTGTGACATCACCTGTTTTATGGACTTCATCCTGATACATACTAAAATTAGTTTGAGGGCTGAGAACCAGAGGTGAAACCCCTTTGCATGGGGTCCTAATATTTTCCTTTGACAAGTTCTTCAACTTTGGGATTAACTTTCTTTTTTTGCAATTTTATATCAAGTGTTCTGTTTTTTAAAATGATAATGCCCTTTAAAATACTATAAAACAATTTTTGGATAAGTTATACAAGTGGCTTATTACTGTACTTCCATCTTTCATCATTCAGGAAAGCAGTACCCTCTCCTGTTACTTTATTTGTAGAAGAACTTATGCTTTTCTAAAGGCCATCAAATTATTTTATCTTCTATTTTCGTAGTAGACTTTGCAGTTGAGAGAGCTAGTAAAATCATATGAACTTTGTCATGAGGAGATTGGGCCCTAGAGAAGTCAAGTGGCTGTAAATTTATCTCTTTTTAAATTTGAAATATAGTGAAGTACTGCAGGTGATGGCTTTGTTTCCTGTGACTCATACCCCTTCTCCTTTTCTTACTCTTTCTGCTCTTTTAGTATTAACCTCCTTACTAATCTTTCTTACCTTAGGATCTGGTATGCCATTTTTTACATTTTCAGTGATTTTGCCTAGGTCTTTAATTTCTTCATGTAGGTCTGGTTTGATCTCTGTGCAGTCCAAGGGACTCTCAAGAATCTTCTCCAACACCACATTTTTAAAAAGCATCAATTCTTTGGTGCTCAGCTTACTTTATGGCCCAAATCTCACATCCATACATGACTAGTGGAAAAACCACAACTTTGATTAGATGGACCTTTGTCAGCAAAGTAATGTCTCTGCCTTTTAATATGCTGTCTAGATTTGTCATAGCTTTTCTTGCAAGGAGCAAGCGTCTTTTAATTGCATGGCTGAAGTCACCATCTGCAGTGATTTTTGAGTTTTTGAATGTTGAGTTTTAAGCCAGCTTTTTCACTCTACCCTTTCATTTTCATCAAGAGGCTCTTCAGTTCCTCTTAGCTTTCTGCCATAAGGATGGTATCATCTGCATATTTGAGGTTATTGATATTATGAGTTTGAAGATTATTTAAAAAGAATTATTAAACTGGTGTGAATGGGCTCACAAATACTTTCTCTATTCTTTTGGAATTCTTCCTCCTGGGGAGTATAATTTTATCGGAAACAAATATCAGTCCTTGGTGTCAGGAAACCTGGATGTTTTCCCTACTTTTTCAATTATTTACTGTCCAGGAGCTGACTGTGGTTCAGATCATGAACTTCTTATTACCAAATTCAGACTCAAATTGAAGAAAGTAGGTAAAACCACTAGACCATTCAGGTATGACCTAAATCAAATCCCTTATGATTATACAGTGGAAGTGAGAAATAGATTTAAGGTCCTAGATCTGATAGATAGAGTGCCTGATGAACTATGGAATGAGGTTCGTGACATTGTATGGGAGACAGGGATCAAGACCATCCCGATGGAAAAGAAATGCAAAAAAACAAAATGACTGTCTAGGGAGGCCTTACAAATAGCTGTGAAAAGAAGAGAGGAGAAAAGGAAAGATATAAGCATCTGAATGCAGAGTTCCAAAGAATAGCAAGAAGAGATAAGAAAGCCTTCTTCAGTGATCAATGCAAAGAAATAGAGGAAAAGAACAGAACGGGAAAGACTAGAGATCTCTTCAAGAAAATTAGAGATACCAAGGGAACATTTCATGCAAAGAATTGCTCGATAAAGGACAGAAATGGTCTGGACCTAACAGAAGCAGAAGATATTAAGAAGAGGTGGCAAGAATACATGGAAGAACTGTACAAAAAAGATCTTCACGACCCGGATAATGATGATGATGTGATCACTAATCTAGAGCCAGACATCTTGGAATGTGAAGTCAAGTGGGCCTTAGAAAGCATCACTATGAACAAAGCTAGTGGAGGTGATGGAATACTGTATTGCTGAAGCCTGGCTTGGAGAATTTTAAGCATTAGTTTACTAGAGTGTGGGATGAGTGCAGTTGTGCGGTAGTTTGAGCACTCTTTGGCACTGCCTTTCTTTGGGATTGGAAAGAAAACTGACCTTTTCCAATCCTGTGGCCACCTTACAAATAGCTGCGAAAAGAAGGGAAGCAAAAAGCAAAGGAGAAAAGGAAAGATATACCCATTTGAATGCAGAGTTCCAAAGAATAGCAAGGAGAGATAAAAAAAAGCCTTCCTCAGTGATCAATGCAAAGAAATAGAGGAAAACAATAGAATGGGAAAGACTGGAGATCTCTTCAAGAAAATTAGAGATGCCAAGGGAACATTTCATGCAAAGATGGGCTCAACAAAGGATAGAAATGGTAGGGACCTAACAGAAGCAGAAGATATTAAGAAGAGGTGGCAAGAATACACAGAAGAACTGTACAAAAAAGATCTTCATGACCCAGATAATCACAATGGTATGATCACTCAGCTCGAGCCAGACATCCTGGAACGTGAAGTAAAGTAGGCCTTAGGAAGCATCACTACAAACAAAGCTAGTGGATGTGATGGAATTCCAGTTGATATCAATAGCATCCATCTCTAAATTAGTTCAAATTTTCTCTCACACCTACTTCTTCCAGGCAAATGGCTCAGTATTTCTCAGTATTATGCAATCCAACTTTTTTTTTTTTTTAAGAATCCAGACTATTTCACACACACAAAAAAAAATTAGGTGTAGCTTTTAAATAAGTCAAACCAGTTAGGGCAACAATCTACTCTCCTCAAATTATATATCTGTCAGTTTATCCAGTCAACAGTCCCCTAAATCATGGGAAAGTTTCTTTAAAAACGTAACTCAATGTTTACGCTTATTGTAGTCATTTCTTAAGAGTTGAGGTCAGTTGGAAGTCTGATGGATAGATGATTTCCTACAGAGTAAATGCAACAGAGATTTCTTTGCTCCAAATATTTCCTTAGTAAAGTACGCTTTACTCATCTGATTTCATTCTGGAGACAAGCTAGGTTCCTATCTTGCTGCACATGACTGAAGGATAAGCATTTTTCTACTCAAAGATGATATGATTTTACTATCTAGGATATTTCACAGTCTAAGGGAGGTCTCCAGAAACCGTGGCCATGCTGTTTAAGTATCACTAGAAATAATAGTTTCAAAATAGCTTTTCTAAGATCAAAGCCATCATTTTTGAGGACATCTCAAACATTCAGTCAGCCTACAACTATCAAGTTAGATAAGTGTTGCTCAATGCTATGCTCCATCGCTCAGTCATGTCTGACTCTTTTGAGACCCCACGGACTGTAGCCTGCCAGGCTCCTCTGTCCATGGAATTCTTCAGGAAATGATACTGGAGTGGGTTGCCATATCCTACTCCAGGGGATCTTCTGAACCCAGGGATGGAACCTGCGTCTCCTACATTAGCAAATAGATTCTTTACCACTGTGCCACCTAAACGAATGTAAAATCAAGTTCTTCAAAAATCACATAATAGAAATTATATGAATGTTGGCTTCACTATCTAGAGTCTCCTTCAACCTCATTCCTGTCCTCAGTTCCCTGCATGGGAAATAGAATCTATACCTGGGTAAGCATTGTCATAAAACACCAGTGGGAACTACAGGATAAAATACCACCTGAGTGTGATGAGTGCCACATCACTACATTGCTCTAAAAATGGCAGGTTTCAGTTTTGCATTTTCACAGGCTCTTTTTCAGGAGCCAGGGCATATTCATGCATTTCCACCTGGCAGCCCAAAGTGGCTTCCCATCCCCTGGTGATGCAAGAGAGGAACTATGCAATTGTCCAGGAGCCAATTAGACATGGAACATACCCATTTAAATAAAACTCAGAGTCCATAACCATTTATTAAGCATTCAGGGTGCTGTGGGGAATAAGTAAATAACCACACACACACACACACACACACACACAAAGATTCAAACCTCCAGGAACCACATTGGGGTAAGGAGAGGGTAGGGCAAATTGAGGGAGAAGCATTGAAATATACGCATTACCATGTGTAAAATAGATAACTAGTGGGAAGTTGCTGTATAACACAGGGAGCTCAGCCTGTGCTCTGTGACAACCTAGAGGGATGGAATCGGGGGAAGTAGGGGTAGGCAAGAGGCTCAAGAGGAAGGGGCGTATGTATACTTATGGCTAGTTCATGCTATTGTACAGCAGAAACCAACACAATATTGTTAAGCCATTATCTTCCAATTTAAAAAAATTTTTAAAGAGCCCAGACTTGCAAAGTTCAGCAATAAAACTATTTCTCATTCCCAGCTTCTCCAGAGAGCAAACAATGCTGTAATTAAAAAGTGGCTTCCAGGAAGTATGGAAACACAGAATCTGTCTGGAAAACATGAGTGTGATTATAAAACACTTGCTAGGACTTCAGGAAAATTTAAGCCTTATGGACCTTTCAAAGACACAAAAGACTTTCCTAGGATCATATTCGCATGCCACAGAGGGAGCCCAATGTAGAAATAGAAATGGGCTTATTCTTAAGTGTGGTGAGCTTTCCAGGTGGCACTCACGGTAAAGGACCCTCCCGCAAATGCCAGAGACATAAGAGATGCTGGTTCGATCCCTGGGTGGGGAAGATACCCTGAAGAAGGGCATGGCAACCTACTCCAGTATTCTTGCCTGGAGAATCCGTTAAAAAGAAAGCCTGGTGGGCTATAGTCCATGGGATGGCAAAGAGTCGGGCACGACTGAAGTGACTTAGCAGCATGCACAGCCTAGACAGTAGGAGCTATAGACCAGTGCTCATCTGCTGACCACCTTCCCTTCAGGGAGCTTGCACATGTAAGTCCTTGCTTCAGTTCAAGCCACAAGAGCTTGCAGTTAACTGTCATTACCATTGCTACCGCCCATTTGGCAGTGGCTGCCAGAGGCACTTCCAAGACCAAAATAACTACCACCTTCTATCCACCTTTTAATCCAGTGCAAATGAGAAGGTGAATGTGAAGCTGAGTCACCGCATCTGGCACAAGGTATGCAGTGCTTTTAACAGGGCCTGCTGCATAGTGAGTACTGATTAAAATGTTCACACTGGTGGCAGCTGTATTCTATGTTCAGTCATTCCAAGAGATGAGGTCTGGGAGGTCCCAGCTGTTGTGTGTAGTTTCTATTGACTCTGGTTCATGTCACTCATGGTTTGTGACTCTGTGTTTGCTGACCTTTGATTGTGAGCTCATTGATGGGGGATGTTAGCTTGTGGGGACTATAATTGATGGTAAATTGGAGAGAGGATTTGAGTTTCCCTCTGCTGGGAGACTGCATGAGTGCTCACTCAGTCCTGTCTGACTCTTTGTGACTCCATGGACTGTAGCCTGCCAGGCGCCTCTGTCCATAGGGTTATTGCGGCAAGAATACTGGAGTGGGTCGCCATTTCCTTCTCCAGAGGATCTTCCCATCCCAGGGATCAAACTCACATCTCCTACATTGGGAAGCAAATTCTTCCTAGGTGGCCAAGTGGTAAAGAATCCACCTGCCAGTGCAGGAGACTCAAGTTCGATCTCTGGGTCGGGGAGATCCCCTGGAGAAGGAAATGGCAATCCACTCAAGTATCTTGCCTGGGAAATGCCATGTACAGAAGGACCTGGTGGGCTACAGTCTGGTGGGCAGTCCAGTGGCTAGAGTCCAGTGGGTAACTAATAGTCATGATCATTTCTGGCTGGTTCCTGTTCTGATTAGCTGGTGTCTATGTCATGTATGTAAGCCAAACATTTTTAATATCATCCCTGTCCATGGATTTAACTCAAAGTGCTGGAAGACCAGGAAAATGTGAATAACCTGGAGCCCAGTTTAGCATGCTTTGAAGGTCCTAGATTGTGACATTGGGGTCAGCCCCTGACCTTGCCACTGACCTTGAACTCTAATTCAGAGGCACCATTGATCACAATGCTAAAGTAAGTGTTTTCCTCTCTGGGAGGAAGACTGAATTTGAGATACGTTTACCTGCTGTTGTTTTACCACTGCTCTGGCTCAACTTCACTTTAGAGGGCATGAGGTGGGGATGAAGGGTGAGAGACACAGAAGGAGCAATTTAGAGATTTCCTTTCCTTACTGGAAATCCCCACCCCCCCACCCCACAAAAAAAGTGTATTCCCACTTGCTGCTCCCCAGCTGTCCCCTCTGTTTAAATGAGTTGCTGTTGGTTAGTCGCTCAGTCGGCTCCAACTCTTTTGCGGCCCCATGAACTCTAGCCCACCAGGCGCCTCTGTTTGTGGGATTCTCCAGGCAAGAATACCCGAGTGGGTTGCCATTTCCTTCTCTAGGGGATCTTCCTGACCCAGGGATCGAATCCGAGTCTCCTGCATTGGCAGGCAGATTCCTTACTGTCTGAGCCACTAGGGAAGCCCCTTTAAATGAGGGTGGTGAGGAAAGGAGGGGCACCCCCACACACACACATACTGCCCGAGAGAGAGCGTCAGGAGGGCAGGGACATGTATCCCCAGTGCCTGAGACCATAGCTGGAACATAGTAAGCATTCAGCAAATTGTTAAATGAGTTCCTACTGGAGAGAAGAGGAAATAGGTTCAGGGGGACAGGACCTGCCCACTGCCGCCCTGGTTATCAGAAGAGATACGTCATGAAAAGGCTCGGGAAGGAGCCGGGTCCCGCCTCAGGAATCCGAACCCCGGGCAGGGTTGCCCATAAGAACTCCAGCAAGGCTGCCATTGGCCATAAGGTAATGGCACCCACTCCAGTACTCTTGCCTGGAAAATCCCATGGGCGGAGGAGCCTGGTGGTCTACAGTCCATGGGGTCGCGAAGAGTCGGACACGACTGAGCGACTTCACTTTCACTCCGGTAAGGTAATGAGTTACCAACGCTGTCCCGGCTCCGACTCAAACCCCGGTTCCCACCTCCGCTGCTCATCGGGACAGGGGTAACTGAGGCCACAAGCAGGCAACAAGCTCGGAGACTCCGGCCGCGGAGCAGCGAGGAGCCTGGAGCTGCAGGGGCGACTCGGCCCCGCCACGGGGCCCCACGCGGCTCTGGCTCTTAACCCCAGCCCCGCGCCCTGCCGCAGGGCTCTCACATCTCCCCACCTACCGGACCACAGGGCCGCTTCCTCGCGCGCTCCGCCATGTTCGCCGCACACCGTCGGCCCCGCCCGGCCAATCAGACTCACCTCTTCCGGCAACACCTCCTTCGAGCCGTCCAATCGGAGAGCCAGTGGCGCGCGTGGGCGTGGCCTAGGTGCTGGGAGGTTAGAGCACGTGGACAGGGGAGGGCTGGAGGTGCTGGGTGGGCTGCCTAGGGGCGGATGGGGGCGGCACCCGGTGAGCTGGAGCTGGAGCTGGTGTAGGGGCTTGGGAGTGGGTGGTGGTGTTGAGCTCATCGCAGGCCTGAGTGTCCCACTGCGCAGAAACTTTGGACTGCCAGAGCGCTGCCCTCCGGCTCGGGTCGAGCACGAAAGTCAAACATCAGCTTGGTTTTATACATGGAGTCTTGGGGCCCAGAGCTGGAGTGTGATTCAGAGCTGGCAATAATTAAATCCAGTTATAGATTCGTTCATTTACTCTCTCTTTTAATGATCAGACTTTATTATTTTAGAGAACAGTTCAGTTCAGTCGCTCAGTAGTGTCCGACTCTTTGCGACTCCATGGTCTGCATTATGCCAGGCCTCCCTGTCCATCACCAACTCCCGGAGTTTACTCAAACTCAGGTCCCTTGAGTCGGTGATGCCATCCAGCCATCTCATCCTCTGTCGTCCCCTTCTCCTCCCGCCTTCAATCTTTCCCAGCAGCAGGGTCTTAAAAAAAGTGTGTTTAAGTCTGTTTTATCTACAACATTTCTTTTGAGGCAGAAAGACCCTGCAAAATACTCAGCCATGTAGCCCAAAACAGAAATCTGCCTTTTCATTCAACAGAAAACTGAGCCTTTGAGGAATGAAGGTCAGGGAACAATAGGAACTGATTCAGTTCAGTTTAGTTCAGTTCAGTCACTCAGTCATGTCCGAGTCTTCACGATCCCATGGACTGTAACATGCCAGGCTTCCCTGTCCATCACCAACTCCCAGAGTTTATTCAAACTCATGTCCATTGAGTAGGTGATGCCATCCAACCATCTCATCCTCTATCATCCCCTTCTCCTCCTGCCTTCAATCTTTTCCAGCATCAGAGTCTTTTCCAATGAGTCAGTTCTTCGAGTCAGGTGGCCAAAGTATTGGAGTCTCAGCTTCAACATCGGTCCTTCCAATAACTATTCAGGACTGATTTCTTTTAGGATGGACTGGTTGGATCTCCTTGCAGTCCAAGGGACTCTCAAGAGTCTTCTTCAACATGATTCAGCAGATGTTAGTAATCTCTGGTTCTTCTGCCTTTTGTAAAACCAGCTTGAACATCAGGAAGTTCACACATCACGTATTGTTGAAGCCTGGCGTGGAGAATTTTGAGCATTACTTTCCTAGCGTGTGAGATGAGTGCAATTGTGCAGTAGTTTGAACATTCTTTGGCACTGCCTTTCTTTGGGATTGGAATGAAAACTGACCTTTTCCAGTCCTGTGGCCACTGCTGCATTTTCCAGATTTGCTGGCATATTGAGTGCAGCACTTTCACAGCATCATCTTTTAGGATTTGAAATAGTTCAACTAGAATTCCATCACCTCCACTAGCTTTGTTCATAGGGATGCTTCCTCAGGCTCACTTGACTTACTGATTAAGGTTTTAAAAAGAAAATGGGCAGTAAAGCAACTGATGGGAACACATCTTTTAATATGAGGGGCACAAGAATCACAGTCTGCAGAAAAGTATGTCAATGGCAATCATAATTTTCCAGGGAAATCTAAATTTCAGTCCAATGGTTCTCCCATGCTATTTTTGAAATTATTTATTAGTTAGGTTTTTTTTTTTTTTTTTTTTTGGCTGTGCTGGGTCTTCTTGGCTAAGGGGGCTTTTCTCTAGTTGCAGCAAGCCGGAGCTCCTCTCCAGTTGCTGTGAGCGGGCTTCTCATCGCAGTGGCTTCTTTGTTGCAGAGCACAGGCTCTAGGGTGCTCAGGTTTCAGTAGCTGCAGCACTTGCACTCAGCAGCTGTGCTTCCCAGGCTCTGGAGCACAGGCTCAATAGTTGTGGTAAACAGGGTTAGTTGCTCCGTGGCATGTGAGATCTTCCTGGATCAGTGATCACACTCTTGTTTCCTGCTTAGCAGGTGGATTCCTTACCACTGAGCCACCAGGGTAGCCCCTCACCTATGTTACGTATTTGTCAGAACTCTCATCCTGATATGAACTTGACTACATACAGTTATTGTTGATATGGCCTTCACCATAAATGTGATACACTGACATTCTAGCTTATTAATCAACCCCTATGAATTTGATTCTTATTAATCAGATAAGGAACACTTAGGTAAGCAAACCAAACTTCAACCTTGATGACTCCAGCAAAGGTCAACCACTCCCCACGACAGCTATTAAAGCTCCTTCACAGTCACCTGGAGGCATGCTGAGCTCCCTCTAAGAATCTGGTTCCATGAGTCATGCTCCAGAGGCACACCTCAAATTTCCATTTGCTTTGGAAAACTCAATTACCTTTCCCCAAGAATAACTCCCATATATGACAGTGAGAATTATTCAAGTTGAGCATTCAAAAATAGTACTGGTGGTACCAGCAGATTTCGTCAACTAATAATGTCTGTTAGTTGGCATGAGAAGAAAGATGGCATGTTTCCCTATATAAATAACAAATGTTTATTGTTCAAGGAAGAATAACTTGTAAGTGTAACTCCACCCAGTTGTATTGCATTTAAGGCATGCCTGGTTGCATTTACAGGCATGCCTGTCTTGAGCAGTGAAGGTTCTTGGAAGAGACTTGAAAGGAGTCCCTTGAGAGGTGGTTGGAATGAACTGGCAACGCACAGGCAGGATTTATGTCAGAGAGAGAGCCTGCCAGAAGCTCTGATGGATTGAATGGGGTGACAGAACAGGGACAGGGAGAAATTCAGGATGAATACTAAGACTTTTACTTAAGTATTGGGTCATTGGAGTACCATTTGGTGAGAGCTGGGAGCTGGCTGTAGGGATAGGTTGAGCAGAAATATCAAGGTTCAGTGTAAGGCATGTTAAGGTGAAGATGCTTTAGTACAGCCAGGTGACTGTGCCAGGTATGCAAAGATCCAAGTCTGAACTCACCCTAACCACCTGATATAACAACACAGAACTTCCAGGCCACTCCCTTGAGCCTTCTCAAATAATTTCCCATTGTTACTATATTAGTTGTCTGTGAACTTGAACACCAGATAAAACTCCATTTGTTGTTGTTGTTTTGGGGTTGCTAAGTCATTTCTGATTCTTTGCAACTCCATGGACTGTAGCATTCCAGGCTTCTCTGTCCACCACTGTCTCCTGGAGTTTGCTCAAATTCATGCTCATTGAGTCAGCGATGCTATCTGAACATCACTTCCTCTGTCCCCCTTTTCTCCTTTTGCCTTCAATCTTTCCCAACATCGGGGTAATTTTCCAGTGAGTCAGCTCTCCGCATCAGGTGGCCAAAGTATTGGTGCTTCAGCTTCAGCAACAGTCCTTCCAATGAATATTCAGGGCTGATTCCTTTAGGATTGACTGGTTTGATCTCCTTGCAGTCCAAGGGACACTCAAGAGTCTTCTCCAGCACCACAATTCAAAATCATCAATTCTTTCATGCTCAGCCTTCTTTATGATCCAACCCACACATCCATACATGACTACTGGAAAAATGATAATCCCTTTGCCATGACAAGGCTGTGACCCATGAAGGGGAAAACACCATTAAATGGCTTTTAAAAGCCATCTAAAAGGCTTGGCACTTCAGGAAGCTGACTAGAGCTGGCTGCTTCTACCACACACTCCACGTCATTCTTCACAGAAATACTTCCTACCTGACCTAAGGTGGAGTCTAGGATCACCAACAGGCCTCTCTGGAGCCCCAGTCTTTCTCCATCTTTACATTCTGCACCCCTCACTCTCCACCATGCTGCCTCCACTTTCCTCCTGTATATCAGACACTATTCTGCTCCTGGAACAAGGAAGAGAAGGAGAGAACCTGGAACCCTTGCTCACTGATGGCTGAGTTGGAGATTGGGAGGAGCACTGTGTCAACGGGGATCCCTGAGAAATCATCCCCTTGACATCTGTTCACCCACCTTTCTCCTGGGGCAGATTCCCCACTACCCTCTTCTTCACACTCTGTACCCATTCTACTAGTCCCTCTCGCCAGCATGTCTTCCCTCCCCTTCTGCTTTATTTATTTTTTAAATTATTTTTATTTAATGAATTTATTTGACTGTCCCAGGTCTTAATTGCAGGAAGTGGGATCCTAGTTCCCTGACCAGGGATTGAACCCAGGGCCCCTGAATTGGGAGTATGGAGTCTTAGCCGGTGGACCACCAGAGAAGTCTCTCCACAGTACATTTTAATGCTCTCTGGGGGAATTCCATTGTGGACCCAGCATTGAGAACCACTATCCTACTTTTCCTCCTTCATCTCTTCAAAGGTATCTCTTGCTCCCTTTGAATGCCCATGCTACTTTGTTTCTACCTTCAGTCACTGAGTTATTCATTTGTTTAGTCACAGATCCCTTATTGGTACCAGTGACTATTTGGGGCTCTGGGGATCAGCAAGAAACAAGACTGATGTTTTACATCTTCCTGCAGCTTCTCCCCAGCAGAAAGTGAAAGTGAAAGTGGATCAGACATACTGCCGACTCTTTTTGAGACCATGGACTATACTGTTCATGGAATTCTCCAGGCCAGAATACTGGAGGGGGTAGCCGTTCCCTTCTCCAGGGGATCTTCCTTACCCAGGGATCAAACCCAGACCTCCCGCATTGCAGGTGGACTCTTTATCAGCTGAGCCACAAGGGAAGCCCAAGAATACTGGAGTGGGTAGCCTATCCCTTCTCTAGCGGATCTTCCCAACCCAGGAATTGAACAGGGAGCTCCTGCATTGCAGGCAGATTCTTTACCAACTGAGCTATCTGGGAAGCCCCTCTCCAGCAAAGGAGGCAGTCAATTAAATGGAATAAAGGCACAAAAGCAAAAAGCAAAACTTGAAAACTTTTAGAACAACACAGAGGAGGATTTTTGTGGCTTTGGGCAGAAAGAGATTTCTTAAACAAGACTCCAAAGGTATAGACCATAAATAGAATATGGATCGACTTGATCTCATTTTAAAAGTTAAACTTTTTTCATTAAAAGTGAAATGGCAAGCTGTAAACTGGAATATAATATTTGCAACATATATATTTTGCAAAAAACTGGTATTTAGGGACTTCCCTGGTAGTCCAGAGGTTAAGACTCTACACTTCCATTGCAAGAGGCATGATTTGATCTCTGGTTTGGGCTTCCCTGGTAACTCAGCTGATAAAGAATTCACCTTCAATGCAGGAGACCCTGGTTCAATTCCTGGGTTGGAAAGATGCCCTGGAAAAGGGATAGGCTACCCACTCCAGTATTCTGGGTTTCCCTCATGGCTCAGATGGTAAAGAATCCACCTGCAATGTAGGAGACCTGGCTTCAATGCCTGGATTGGGAAGATTCCCCTGGAGAAGGGCATGGCAACTCACTCCACTGTTCTTGCCTGGAGAATCCCCATAAACCTGGCATGCTGCAGTCCATGGGGTTGCAAAGAGTTGGACATGACTAAGCGACTAAGCACATAGACATAGACAGAAGGAATTAAGATCCCGCCTTCCACTCAAGGGAGTAAAAAAATGGTATTCAGATGATATAAATAGAACTCCTACAAATGAATTTTAAAAATAAAAATCAGCAGGGAAAACTATAAGCATTCCATAGAAGAACATACCTGGCTAGAAAACATTTGAATAGATGCTCAACCTCATTAAAAATTTGAGAAATGGGAATTAAGTTATAATAAGATATTCTCTACCAAGTTATCAATTTTTTTAAAAGTCTGGCTACATCAAATGTTGCCAAGAATATGGAGTGATGGGGATACTGAGACATGGATAAGGATGTGCAAATAGATACTGTAAACAATCACAATAAAAATGTAATTGTTATATAATAGGTGGAGCAGGAAGTGACTAGGACCCAATAGCAGGTGAGACAGGAAAAGGTCCATGAAAGTGAAATGTAGAAGATGAATAATAGGGGGAAAAAAAGGCAGAGTGTCCCGCATAGAGGGAGGGCGAACATGATAACAATTAAAGTTAAAGAGAGGCGTGTGTAAGGGCTAGGTCAGAAGGGCTAGAAACTGTGTCCAGGAGCTTGGACTCTAAGGGTCATGAGAAACTATTAGGTTGTTCCTTGCAGCACTGTATCAATAGCTAGGACATGGAAGCAGTCTAGATGTCCATTAACAGATGAATAGATAAAGAAGCTGTGGCACATATATACAAAGGAATATTACTCGGCCGTATAAAGGAACACATTTGAGTCCGTTCTAATGAGGTGGTTGAACCTAGAGCCTTTTATACAGAGTGAAGTAAGTCAGAAAGAGAAAAATAAATATCATATATTAAGGCTTATATATGGAATCTAGAAAGATGGTACTGATGAACCTATTTGCAGGGCAGCAATGGAGACACAGACATAAAGAACAGACTTATGGACAAAGGCAGGGAGGTGGGTGGAAGGAGAGGGTGGGACAGATGGAGAGCAGCGTGGAAGCATATACACTACCCTATGTAAAGTAGATAGCCAATGGGAATTCTCTGTGTGACTCAGGGAACTCAAGCTAGTGCTCTGTGACAACGTGGAGGAGTGGGAGGGGGTAGGAGTGAGAGGGAGGTTCAAGAGGGAGGGAACATATGTATACCTATGGCTGATTCATGTTGATATATGGCAGAAACCAAGTCAATATTGCAAAGCAATCATCCTTCAATTAAAAAAAAAAAAAAACTATTGGGGTTTAAGCTAGGATGTGACATTCATTCATTCAACCAAAAAGTCACTGGTACCTTACATAGACCAAATCAAAAAATGTTTTCACTCAGTAGTGTCCAACTCTCTCTGACTCCATGGACTGTAACCCACCAGGCTCTTCTGCCCATGGCTCTTCTGGAACTCTTCAGGCAAGAATACTGGAGTAGGTTGCCATTTCCTTCTCCAGGAGATCTTCCCAACACAGGGATCGAACCCAGTCTCCTGCCTTGCAGGCAGGCTCTTTACCATCTGAACCACCAGGGAAGCCCCACATAAAGTTCTGGCTCTGTGTGACTGCATCTGTTCTGGAAATATTATTCCAGCTGTAGGTGGAGAATGAGTTGGAGAGTCACATGTTGAATAGCAGGGAGACCAATGAAGAGGTGAGTTGGGGCTTGTCATCTGGACTAGGGAGCAACAGACACAGAGGGTGTATATGCACAGAGACCAGAGGTGTCTTGGAGGTAGAAGAAGCCAAACAAGTGGTTGACCAGAAGAGGAGCTTGCTTAGTGAATGAGGAGAAGGAATCAAGGTAGTGCTCTAGGAACCCATGTGGAAGATGAGACTTCTGCCGGCTAGAAATACAAGACAAGGGCACGGGACTTCCCTGGTGGTCCTGTGGTTAAGAATCTGCCTTCCAATACAGAGGAAGAAAGTTTGATCTCTGGTCAAGGAATTAAGATCCCACATGCCACAGGGCAATTAAGCCCACACACTGCAATTAGAGGGCTGTAGGCCACGAGGAAAAATCCTGATAACACAAGGAAAATACCACATGCCACAACTAAGAACCCAAGCGGCCAAATAAATTCAATAATTAAAATAAATAAACTCAAAAATAGGACAAGGATAAAGGGAAATCAATGTGGTATTGCAGAAGCTAGGGTAGGAGGGGTTTATAGTTGAAGATAAGAAAATAGTCAATAATATGAAATACTGCTGAGAAGTCAAATTTGAAAGGGGAGGGGAAGACTTCCCTGGTGGTTCAGAGGATAAGAATCTGCCTGCTAGTGCAGCGTACGTGGGTTCGATCCCTGGTCTGGGAAGATTCCACAGGTTGTGGAGCAGCTAAGCCAGAGAGCCACAGCTCCCAAAGCATATGCACCTGGAGCCCGTACTCCACAACCAGAGACGCTCCCACAGGGAGAAGCTCAGGCACCACCACAAAGACTGGTCCCCATTTGCTGCAACTAGAGAAAGCCCATGCAGCAACAAAGACTCAGTGCAACCAAAAAATTAAATAAATAATTTTTTTAAAGGGAGGGGGCAGAAAATGGTCCATCAGCTGTGGGCCAAGGATGACCTTCATGAGAGAAGTTTCCATCTGGGAGGCAGCAAACCATTGAAGGTTGAAGAGTTGGAGGAGAAGCAAAGGAAGGCACTCTTTCAAAAAAAAAAAAACAAAGCAATAGGCAGAGAGGAGAGGAAAGATGTTGTCTTCCTTTGTTTTGTTTTAGAAAAGCAAGACATGAGTGGGTCTGGTGAGATGGAGCTGCAGAGAGCAAATTGTTGAAGATGAGAAAAATCAATGCAAGGTATCTTTGAGAAGATGGGTATCCCATTTGAATCCCAATTGAGTGTACTTCAATTTAGCTCTAGTAATAATCAGCCAGTGTCAGTGCAGACCCCACAAGTTAAAAGGCACCATCCCTTACTTCCAATACCAGCTGTGCTTCAGGGGTCCCCAGGCCACTGACTTCCAACTAAGTGGCTGTAAACTGGGAAGTTCCCATGACCCCCGCAGGTTGGATAAATCATGAGAAAGATTCACAGGACTCAGGAAAGTACTATTATTGTTATTATATGAGAGGCCCTTGGACAGGAAGGAGATTAAATCAATCAATCCTAAAGGAAATCAACCCTGAACATTCCTTGGAAGAACTGATGTTGAAGCTGAAGTTCTAGTACTTTGGCCACCTGATGTGAAGAGCCAAGTTATTGAAAAAGACCCAATGCTGAGAAAGATTGAGGGAGGGAGGAGAAGGGGGCAACAGAGGATGAGATGGTTGGATGGCATCATCAACTCAATGGACATGAGTTTGAGCAAACTCTGGGAGTTAGTGAAGGACAGGGAAGACTGGCATGCTGCAGCCAGCCCATGAGGTTGCAAAGAGTCAGACATGACTGAGCGACTGAACAATAACAATTGTAGTGTAAAGTATTATAATTTTATTGTATAGGATATACATCAGGAAGATGGGCCAAATGACAAGACATCTAGAGAAAGGTCTGGGAGGGACCGCAGAGCTTCCATGCCTTCTCCCCGTGAGTCAGGATGCCTCACCTGCCCAGTGCACCATTGTGTGTCTCATCCAGAAAGCTTCTCCAAGCTTCAGTGTCCAGAGCTTGGGGGGACTTTATTACACAAATATGCTAGATTAAATCACTGGCTATGTGACTGAACTCAGCCCCCAGCCTCCCTCTCATCCTAGGAGGCCAGAAGAAAGGACTGATATCGTGTCTCCCAGCCCCAGCCCTCTAATCATCAAATTGGTCCTTCTGATGACCACACACCAGCATGAAACTCTCTAGACGCCCTGCCATGAGTCAGATCATTATCTGTCACTGAGGAAATTCCAAGGGTTTCAGAAGCACCCTGCCAGAAATCTGGGACAAAGTTCAGATAAAAATTTTTATTATATAATAATGAGTCAGTGACTTCCCTGATGGCTCAGTGGATAAGAATCTGCCTGCCAGTGCAGGGGACACAGGTTCAATCCCTGGTCCAGGAAAATTCCACATGCCACAGAACAACTAAGCCAGTGTGCCACAACTACTGAAATCTCCACACCCCAGAGTCAACAAGCTGCAAAGTCCATGCACCTAGGACTTGTGCTCCACAGCAAGAGAAGCCACTGCAGTGGGAAGCCCACCCACCGCAACTAGAGAGTAGCTCCTGCTCTCTGCAACTGGAGAAAAGCTTGCGCACAGCGATGAAGACCCAGCACAGCCAAAAACGAATACATAACAGTGAGTCAGGATGTTCAGGACCTGGGGAAAAGAAAGAGCCTGTACCACCCCAGGAATAAGAGCATAGTGGGGGTGGATGGGATACAGTTGGCAGTGTGGTGGGAGATGCTGAGCGGACTTTCAGATGATGAGATTTATTTTCAAGGACTGAGCATGCGAGTGATGGAAGCAGGATATTGCTGCTGTGCACAGACTCCAAGGAAAGCTTCATAGGATGACTGAGCAGAATGAGAGAGCAGTGGGTGGTGGTGAAACCCATGCATCCAGGTCAAAGCCCTATGTAAGGCCAAGTAGTTTTCTCCAACAGTCCCCAGCAGCCCCGATGGAAACGCAGACCATTAATACAACCAGGTTGGAGGTGTTGTCTAGTGAGTGCTAGGGAAGAAATGGAAGGGGACGTGGCAACCTGCTCCAGTATTCTTGCCAGATAATCCCATGGACAGAGGAACTTGCAGGCTATAGTCCATGGGGTCATCAAGAGTCAGAGATGACTGAGCAACTGAACATGTACGTGTATACAAGGAAGGAAAAAGAGGAACTCTGCTGAGAAGACCATCAAGGAAATGGTTGCAAAGATGGAGCCTAGAAATAAAACTGGGTGGAAAAGGAAGCAAAAATAGAGGGGGCAGATAGAGAGGGGGGATGTCCATTGGCTAAAGGTTCTGATAAGGGTGAATAACTGGTGCTTTGCAAGTGTGGGAGTGAGAAAGCAGGAATGCTGTAGGCAGAGAACAGGAAGCCTGCATGCATGATTGCTGAAATGGAGCCTTCCCAAGACGCAGCCAACCTTGGGGGTGGCCAGAGCAAGGTTTCTTCTGCCTGGAGTATTAATTTCTTGTATTCAAGGTGCTAAGTAAGTGGAAATATTAGTCATTCAGTCATGTCCAACTCTTTGCGACCTTTTCCAGGGGAATCTTCCCAACCTAGAGATCGAACCTAGGTTCCTTGCTTTGGAGGTGGATTCTTCACCACTGAGCCCCCAGGGAAGCCCATGTTGCCTGATTAAACCATCTTTAATCCATCTTTGTATTCCTGCTGCTGCTGCTGCTAAGTCGCTTCAGTCGTGTCTGACTCTGTGCGACTCAATAGATGGCAGCCCACCAGGCTCCCCCATCCCTGGGATTCTCTAGGCAAGAATACTGGAGTGGGTTGCCATTTCCTTCTCCAATGCATGAAAGTGAAAAGTCAAAGTGAAGTCACTCAGTCGTGTCTGACTCTTAGTGACTCCATGGACTGCAGCCTACCAGGCTCCTCCGTCCATGGGCTTTTCCAGGCAAGAGTACTGGAGTGGGGTGCCATTGCCTTTTAGCAGTACTGAAAATGCTACATGGAAGGTAATGATAACCTTGGGAAGGGAGGAGGCTAAATTATGAGGGATGTGGGAGACCTCCGGAAGCCCCTGTGCAATAAGCCTACTTGGGGTTCCATTCAGTCAAAAGTCTCAGGGAACTGACAAGAAAAAAGAACAGTGATGCACACTGGGCAACAGGACTCCCCAAGTTCACTGCAGCCCCAGGTCAAGTGAGCTCTTTAGGAATAACTGTTGCCAGTTCATGTTTTCCAGTCTTAAAGCGCACATACTTACTCATATGGCTTCCCAGGTGGCGCTAGTGATAAAGAACCCATGCGCCAATGCAGGAGACTTAAGAGATGTGGGTTCAATCCCAGGGTCAAGAAGATCCCTTGGAGGAGGGCATGGCAACCCACTCCAGTATTCTTGCCTTGAGAATCCCATAAGCAGAGGAACCTGGTGGGCTACAGGATCGCAAAGAGGTGGACACGACTGAAGCAACTTAGCGCAGCTCAGCACTCACTCACAACCAACAGTCCCTGTTGGATTATCTCTACAGTCAGAGATTCAATGGCAGCAGTGGAAATGAGGTCACTCTCATAAGGAAGGGACAACTTCTCATTAGGAAGGGAATGACATCTGCGGACAGGACAAGGAGGGCAGCGCTGTATCTGATGCCTTGCTTGGTCTTTTCAACTCACTCATTGAGTGCCTCCTGGAATCCTTTATTCAGTGATAACTCAGCCGGTTCATTGAGTGCTTGCCCTAAGCAAGGTGTCACAGGAGAAGGCAAGGTGGACACTTTTGTCATGGCCCCCTAGGAGCTTACAGACTGGTGGGGAGGGTCAGCTATTTCCCCAAAACGTCACACCCAAAGCAGCTCCCTAGTAACCAAGAAGGACGTTTGTCACCTGGGGAGATTAAGTTGAAAGGTTTGGTTCTGAGTAGCCATGTAACGAGTTTGTTTGCTTGTTTGTAGGCTTGCTTTCTCATGACTTAGAACTTAAAAGAAGTCAGAGGAAATCTCCCTGTCGTGTGACAACTGGAGCCTGGGGTGAATCCGATCGTACTCTTGATGCTTTAAAATAATGTCTCCTAGGAAATCTCCTTCTGGAAAGAAAGAGTTAAGGAACTTGCTGGAATTCACAGAAACCAGCCAACTCCTGAGAGCTGGGTATCTACAAGATAACAAAAGAGCTAAGTGGTCTGACAAAACCACATGTGCTCAGCCAGCCTGGCTGCTGTGGATTCAGAGGAAATGTTGAGAATGTATCCCCTTTTCCCTCCATCTCCACTCACACTGGGCTAGTCCCCTTGTCAACAAAGTCATTTATAGAAAAGACAACAGACAGGGCTTTCCTGGTGGTCTTGAGGTAAAGAAGCCACCTGCCTATGCAGGAGACACAGGTTCAATCCCTGATCCTGGAAGATCCCACATGCCTCGGAGCAATTGAGCCCATGTGCCACAACTACTGAACCCACATGCCCTAGAGCCTGTCACCTGCAATAAGTCCACCCACCCCTGCAATGAGAGAAAGCCCTTGAGCAGCAATGAAGACCCAGCACAGCCAAAAAAAAAGACAACAGGCAGGGGACTGATTTCAAGTGGCAGGAACTATGTGAAGAACGTGGCCCCTGGCTGACGCTGAGATTTCACAGTTCTGGGGTTTCCCGGGGGCACAGTGGAGCGCCTCATGCTCTCTCCATCTGAACATACCGCGTGGGTGGGAGGATATTGAGCCGGAAGTTGGGTACCTGCATGGAAGTCTGTGCTTTGCTGGATCTGGGCTGGACCCTGGGCCAGGCTGGTCCCTCGGCCATCGGCTGCCCTGGGGAGCTCAGGAGGAGATGCCTGATCAGGACATCACAGTGCCTTAAGCCCCTGTGAAGTAGGACCCTATTGGGTAAGGTCACTCTCTTGACTGAGCAAGCAATTTTAGAAGGAACTCCCATGCGGAACTGAGAGAGGCAGGGAAACTTGCCCCACCAGCCAAAGCAGTACAATCTCCCTGGGAGGTCCCAGAGGCACTGAATTGAATGTTACTAACTTTCCAGGGCCTGCATCCTTTGGAGAAGGAGGGGTAAGACCTAAACAGAATCCAGAGAGAATCAGCCTTGCGGAACTTGCAAAGGATAGTCTAATTCCAATTGATCAGCAATTGTTCATCACATACCCTGGCCTGGGGACACAATGCAAATACAACTAGTTTCGATTGTCAGTAAACAGCAGATCCTAAACCAGTCCATCCTAAAGGAAATCTACCCTGCATATTCATTGGAAGGACTGGTGCTGCAGCTGAAGCTCAAATACTTTGGCCACCTGATGTGAAGAGCTGACTCATTGGAAAAGACCCTGATGCTGGGAAAGATTGAGAGCAGGAGGAAAAGGGGACGACTGAGGATGAGATGGTTAGATGGCATCACTGACTCAGTGGATATGAGTTTGAGCAAACTCTGGGAGACAGTGAAGGTCAGGGAAGCCTATCATGCTGCAGTCCATGGGATCATGAAGAGTAGGACACAACTGAGCAACTGAACCACAACAACAAAGTTTGCATTGGGGTACAGCCGATTAACAATGTTGTGATAATTTCAGGTGGACAGCAAAGGGATTCAGACATATCTATACATATATCCATTGTCCCCCAGACTCCCCTTCCATCCAGGCTGCCACGTAACGTTGAACAGAATGCCCTGCGCTATACAGTAGGACATGAAGCCTTTTGTAGTTTCTCCAGACACCATATTGCCAAGGCCAGCGCTGCTCTTCCTCACAGTCTCTTGTCCAGAGTGAGGGGATGCTCACCCCACTCCTTTCCTGGCATTCTCAGCTCCTCAGCCCTGCCCTGCACTAAATGACCGTTCCCACCAAAGCCCCCAAGTCCCCCAGAAGCAGCCTGGTGCGCAGCCTGGAGCATCTGCAGCCCACAGAGAGCTGGAACGTGTTTCTCTCCCTCCTCTGGCCTGGCTGTGTCCCTGAGTGTGGAGAGGAAAGGGAGACGACAGCTTCATGACAGTTTATATCTGCGCCGGCACTGCCGTATTCCATCTAAAATTGTGGATGTTTGCAAACACTCCTTGTGGACAGCCATCATGTCTTGCATAGTTGTGTTACCCTTCCTCTGTGCATACACACACATACACACACAAATACATCAAATGGGTACCTGGAATGTTGAATGCATGAAGGACAGTACCTTACCTGACCTGACCTGACCTAAACTTTCTCACCCCAACTTGTCATCAGCTCTGACTTCATCTTCCTAGAATTCCTGCATTTTCAAAGGAATTTGAAAAGCCCTCAAGAAACACTTCAAAACTGTCCTTTTGGAGAAATTGGAGCATCTTTCCAGAAATTTGCCTCCAGGGTATTTCTGGTGAGACCCAGATCACCTATTTGTGGTTGTAGGGGGAGCTCCCATCACCTGCCTGTCCCAAAACTAACTTCATAAAAGGGTCAGAGTTCCCCAGAGAAGCAGGTGGGCCCCGCTCTGACGCAGACCAAGCAGCAAGGTGTACACTGTGCCTTCATGACAGGAGCTGAGCTTCTCCAAGAGGGTAACACCCCTGACTGGGCCCAGAACCACTCTCCTGCTCTGAGAGTCTGGGGAGCCTACTTATTGCTGAAGAGTTCATTCTGGGCTGGACATTGTGCTGCTGCTGAATCTCTGCTTTTCATGCAAGGAGATTTTTTTCTAAGGAAGCACTTCCCCATTAGAGGAAGCTAGCACAAGATGGAAGCAATGAGAGCGGCATGGTGTGATCACTCCTGACTTTCATGCATTTGGTCAACCAACATTTGTGGAGCACCATTATTTGCCAGGCACAGATTACAGTCAAAGCTGTAATAATCCCAAGCCTGCAACAGGTACATTAATAGTAAGGAACTAAATTGATGGCATTGCCAACTCAATGGACATGAGTTTGAGCAAGCTCCAGGAATTAGTGATGGACAGGGAAGCCTGGTGTGCTGCAGTCCATGGGGTCGCAAAGAGCTGGACATGACTGAGCAACTGAACTGAACTGAAATGTCCATCAGCAGATGAATGGACAGAGAAGATGTGGTACATATATACAATAGAATATTACTTGGCCGTAAAAAAGGAAGGAAACTGAATCATTTGTAGAGATGTGGATGAGCTTAGAGTTTGTCATATATGGTGAAGTCAGAAAGAAAAAAATACAGTATGTTAACACATATATATGGAATCTAGGAAAAATGGTACTTTCATACTAAGTTGCTTCAGCTGTGTCCAATTTTTTGCAAACCTATGAACATTAACCCACCAGGCTCCTCTGTCCATTGGATTCTCCAGGCAAGAAAACTAGTTGGTTTCCATGCCCTACTTCAGGGGATCTTCCCAACCCAGGGATCAAACCCATGTCTCTTATGTTTCCTGCACTAACAAGCAGGTTCTTTACCCTAGCGCCACCTGGGAAGCCCACAGGAAAAAAAAAAATGGTATAGATGACCTTATTTGTAAAGCAGAAATAAAGATACAGATGTAGAGAACAGACATGTGGGCATGGGGGGAAAAGGGAGGATGGAGTGAACTAGGAGAGCAGGGTTGACATATATACATTACCATGTGTAAAATAGATAGCTGGTGGGAAGCTGGTCTATAGCACAAGGAGCTTAGCTCAGGGCTCTGTGATGACCTAGAGGGATGGGGTGAGGGGGACAGGGTGAGATAGGCTCAAGAGGGAGGGGATACATGTATACATGTAGCTGACTCACTTCATTGTACAACAGAAACTAAAGAACACAATAAAGCAGTTATGCATGTGTTAGTCACTCAGTAGTGCCCAACTTTTTGCAACCTCCTTTTGCAACCTCAAAGAGCCACCAGGCTCTTCTGTCCATGGGATTCTCCAGGCAAGAATACTGGAGTAGGTTGCCATTCCTTTCTCCAGGAGATCTTCCCAACCCAGGGATCAAACCTGCATTGCAGGCAGATTATTTACCATCTGAGTCACCAGGGAAGCTCCAAAAGCAATTATACTCCAATAATAAAAAGAAAAAATAGTAACAGAGACAAGCAAATAAAACACAATGAAGGAGGTCTGCAGAGGATGTTAGAGGCACATCACAGATAAGAAGGATACCCACCACCCAACTTGGGAAGAGACTTGTCATGGAGGAGGCGAAACATGAGCCTTAAGGACTAAGGTTTGGCCAAATTCCAAATAGGAGAAAGAGGTTTCAGGCCAGAAAGAACAGGTTGTACCAAAGCCCAGAAAGGTCATCACATTCAAGGGACTGCAAATAGTTTGGAAGGGCTGAAGCGTGGGCTCAGAGAGGAAAGCAGAAGACTCCATGATGGGACTTGTCTGCCCTGCTCAGGAGCGAGGACTCGTCCACAAAGGGAATGGGAAGCCAATGACAGGATTGAAACAAGGGCTTGGGTCCCAGATTTGTTTTGTGATCTCTGTGGCTGGTGTGTGGGGAATGGATGGATGGAATTTCCATGGCAGCAAGTGAACCAATTAAGACATGATTGAAATAACCTAGGTGAGAAGGGAGGAAGACTTGAACTGTAGTGAGGTATGGGGATGAAGAGAAATCTACAGACCCCAGGCATTTAGGAAGCACTCAAGAAAGACCCTTTCTTTGAACTGATGGTGAATCATGAATGAAGGGATGGGTGAATCCTTGGGTGGTGATGACCGGGATACTTTCTGATTGAATGCCTTTTCCAGTGAGAGAGGAAGTGGGGAAGGGGAGTGGAGGGCTTCCTCTTTTTATTCTAAATATTTTTGAATTGTTTGAAAATCTTAAAATGAGCATATGTATTAACAAAAGTCTTCCTAGTTGGTGCTAGCAGTAAAGAACCCGTCTGCCAAGGCAGGAGATGTAAGAGACACAGGTGCGATCCCTGTGTCAGGAAGATCCCCTGGAGAAGGGAATGGTAACCCACTCCAGTATTCTTGCCTAGAGAACTCCATGGACAGAGGAGCCTGGCAGGCTACAGTCCACAGTGTTGCAAAGAGTCAGACATGACTGAAGTGACTTAACACACACATATATTAACAAAAGTCCCAAGAAAGGTATTGGGATTTTTTAAATATTTATTCATTTATTTTTGGCTGTTTCTGGTTCTTAGCTGTCACATGTGGGCTCTCCAGTTGTGGTGTGCAGGCTTACTGGCTGCGAGGCATGTGGAATCTTAGCTCCCGGACCAAGGATCAAACCCACATACCCTACATTGGAAGGCAGATTCTTAACCACTGGACCACCAGGGAAGTCCAAAGATATTGAGACTAGTACTAGCATATAACTTTCTGCCTGTGCACATCATCAATTAACTTTGATCATTTCTAGAACTACCGTGTCAAACATCACTCTCTATAAAAACCTAATTTGAAAAACGGTTTCTGTGTGACAGTTCCACTGATGCTTTAAAGGGAGATGTTGAAAGATTTTCTAACCTTCTAATATTAGGGTGAGAAAGAAACTCCAAGTCAGAGGTTGGTGAATTCTGTAATATCTATCCACTGTATTGAAGTTTGGGCAGAATTGTTATAACACCTTTACACAATCAGACATCCTCGTTCAGTGATTAGGGGAGATAATCACCCAGAGTTTGGGTACTAGACTCAACCAGTACACCCAATAAATCCTGAGTGACCTTGCTGAGAACTTACTCTCCCAGAAAATAGAAAACTCAGTTCTAGCCAATTCGGAGAAAATGAGTCAAGAAGTGAAATTAAGTAAGCCATAGAAGGAAGTGGCCAAATCACCTTTGATTATGTAACAACCAGCGGGTAGAATACACAACAGAAAGTTTAGGAGAGATGCATTTTATCACAGATTTTAGGAGAGAAGTGTTTTTTAGCATCATTTTTATTTTAAAGGCATAAGATTCTGGGGGTAGAAACCCTAAAGGGATTGTTTCGACAGAGCTATAGCAAAGTCTTAAGGAAAAAGGATAGGACAGAGGAAATCAGGCAGCACAGTGGCCAGAGCAGGTGAGAAAGTGGAGAGGAATAAGGAAGATACTCAGAAAAGGGAAGAGAGAACTGAGAACCCAGCTGGAAAGTCCCTGTGCTGCCCTGAGAGAAGGAGAAAGACACAAACTCACACAACTTGTCACAGGTGGGAAAAGGCGGGAAGAGTCCACTCCAACCCTACGAGGCCAGTGTAGAAACACTTAGGGGCAAACGCGATCTGCCAGGACGACATCGTTTGGAATATAACCGAATTATTGAGAAAGGAGACTACAGATGGACACCATGGACATCACAGGAATGGGGCAAGAAGTGTTCGCAACAATAAATTAAGTGGTTTAAAAAAAAAAAGGATCTAGTTTGGATTCAGCAAACCCACATGTAAGTCATGATTTCAACACTTACTAGTTGCTTGGTCTTAGATAAATTACTTCCGTTAGTCTCAGTTTCCCTATAGGTGAAATGGATCAGTACTGTTTACCTTTCACAGGGAAGCTTAAAGGTAAATAGTGAAGATTAAATAAGATAATGAGATTAAGGTGACTGGTACTTCGGTTCATTTGCTCAGTTGTGTCCAACTCTTTGCAACCCCAGGGACTGCAGCATGCCAAGCTACCCTGTCCATCACCAGCTCCTGGAGCTTACTCAAACTCATGTCCATCGAGTTGATGATGCCATCCAACCATCTCATCCTCTGTAGGTGCCCAATAAAAGACAATTTTTTCCCCCTTTTTTTCTCATTGACTTTTTATTTTTGAGTTATAGTTGCTATACAATATTATATGTTACAGATGTACAATAGGCTGTCGCAATTTTTGTAGGTTGTACTCCATTTATGGGGTTCTCTGGTGGCTCAGTGGTAAAGAATCCACCTGTGATGTGGGAGATTCAGGTTTGATCCCTGGGTCGGGAAGATCCCCTGGAGGAGGAAATGGCAACCCACTCCAGTATTCTTGCCTGGGAAACTCCAGTACAGAGGAGCCTAGCAGTCTATAGTCCATGGAGTGGCAAGAGAGTCAGACATGACTGAGTGACTAAATGACAACAATAACTCCATTTATGGTTATTTATAAAATATTGGCTACATTCCCTGTGTTGTACTATATATCTTTGCAGCATGTTTTATACCTAATAGTTTGTACCTCTTACTTCCCCACCCTTACACTGTCCCTCCCCCTTCAGCTCTCCTCACTGGTAACCATTATTTTGTTCTCTATATCTGAGTCTGCTTCTTTTTTTGCTATATTCACTAGTTTGCTTTTTTTTTTTTGGCCACACCATGCATCATGCTTGATCTTAGTTTACTGATCAGGGATCAAACCCACGCCCTCTGCAGTGGAAGTGTGGAATCTTAATCACTCGGTCGCCCCGGAAGTCCCAGATTCCACATTTAATTGATTGTGAACAGTATTTGCTTTTCTCTATCTGACTTATTTCACTAAGCATTCAGCTTAGTTCAATTCAGTCACTCAGTCATGTCCGACTTTGCGACCCCATGGATTGCAGCATGCCAGTCCTCCCTGTCCATCACCAACTCCCAGAGTTTACTCAAACTCACATCCATTGAGTAGGTGATGCCGTGCAACCATCTCATCCTCTGTTGTCCCCTTCTCCTCCTGCCCTCAATCCCTCCCAGCATCAGGGTCTTTTCCAATGGGTCAGTTTTTCGCTTCAGGTAGCCAAAGTATTGGAGTCTCAGCTTCAACATCAGTCCTTACAATGAACACCCAGGACTGATCTCCTTTAGGATGGACTGATTGGATCTCCTTGCAATTAAAGGGACTCTCAAGAGTCTTCTCCAACACCACAGTTCAAAAGCATCAATTCTTTGGTGCTCAGCTTTCTTCACAGTCCAATTCTCAAATCCATACATGACCACTGGAAAAACCATAGCCTTGACTAGACCGACCTTTGTTAACAGAGTAATGTGTCTGTTTTTGAATATGCTATCTACGTTGGTCATAACTTTCCTTTCAAGGAGTAAGCGTCTTAATTTCATGGCTGCAGTTACCATCTGCAGTGATTTTGGAGCCCAAAAAAATAAAGTCTGACACTGTTTCCATTGTTTTCCCCATCTATTTGCCATGAAGTGATGGGACCGGATGCCATGATCTTAGTTTTCTGAATGTTGAGCTTTAAGCCAACTTTTTCACTCTCCTCTTTCACTTTCATCAAGAGGCTCTTTAGTTTTCTTCACTTTCCGCCAATGGTGTCATCTGCATGTCTGAGGTTATTGATATTTCTCCCGGCAATCTTGATTCCAGCTTGTGCTTCATCCAGCCAAGCATTTCTCATGCTGTACTCTGCATAGAAGTTAAATAAGCAGGGTGACAAAATACAGCCTTGACGGACTCCTTTTCCTATTTGGAACCAGTCTGTCGTTCCATGTCCAGTTCTAACTGTTGCTTCCTGACCTGCATACAGATTTCTCAAGAGTCAGGTCAGGTGGTCTGGTATTTCCATCTCTTTCAGAATTGTCCACAGTTTATTGTGATCCACACAGTCAAAGGCTTTGGCATAGTCAACAAAGCAGAAGTAGATTTTTTCTGGAACTCTCTTGCTTTTTCTATGATCCAGCAGATGTTGGCAATTTGATCTCTGGCTCCTCTGCCTTTTCTAAATCCAGCTTGAACATCTGGGAGTTCACAGTTCACGTACTAAGCATAATACCCTCCAAATCCATGCATGTTGCTGCAAATGGCAAAATTTCATTCTTATTACGGCTGAGTAATATTCCATTGTGTACATGCACCACATCTTCAGTATCCATTCATCTGCTGATGGACCCTTAGGTTGCTTCCCCATCTTGGCAACTGTAAATAATGCAGCTAATGAACACTGAGGCTGTGTTCATTTTGAATTACTGAGGCTGTATATCTTTTCAAATTAGTGTTTTTTTCATTTCTGATATATACCCAGGAGTGGAATTGCTGGGTCATATGGCAGTTTTATTTTTAGTTTCTTAAGAAACCACACTCTTTTCTGTAGTGGCTAAACCAATTTACATTCCTACCAATAATGTGGTAAAAGTGTCCCCATTTCTCCCTATCATTGCCAACATTTGTTATTTGTTTTCTCTTTGGTGATACCATTCTGACCTATGTGAGGTGATATCTCACTGTGGTTTTGATTTGCATTTCTCTGATGATTAGGTGTATTGCCTGTTGGCCATCTGTATTCCCTCTTTGAAAAATATCTTCTGCCCACATTTTAATCCAGTTGTTTATTTTTTTGGACCTTGAGTTGTATGAGAAAGGATAGCTTTTTTAAAGTGCCATCTCTAAATTTGCATACAATAAGAATGGTGTAATACAATGGTATATGACAGGGACACGCATCCTTCAGTCTACAGGCCATACCCAGTTAAGCCCATCTGTTTACATACTACCCATGGCTTTTTTCTCACAACAGTGGTTGAGTTGAGTAGTGCAACAAAGCCTAAAATACTTAATACCTGGCTCTTTCTACAGAATGTTTCCACACCCCTGGTATAAGTTGTATCAGAGTCTTATGTTTCCAGCCAGCTCTCCTATACCCATTATGTGTGCAAAGAGATAGAGAACACAAAGTCCTTGGTAACCATCTCACCCACCCATGGTTTTTCTGCTAGATCTAAAGGAAGGGCAAGTTTTCACTGGGTTCTCAGAGGTGGAATAAGATCTCAGCCTATAGGGAGAGTGCACTGGAGACCATATACCTCACTGAATTGATCCTCCTGCTTAAATATCTAAGCCCTCCTTGTTCTAGATCTGGAGAGAGAATGGAGCATTCCCAGAGTCTGTCCCCTCTATGAGTACTTAGGTTCAAGGGGGCAGGAAGCAGACCCAACTAAGATGATGCTCTGAGAAGAACAGAGGTCTCAAACCTAAAAGTCAGACTTCCCAGTCCTAAATAATACCCAGTGAGCGACTTCACTTTCACTTTTCACTTTCATGCATTGGAGAAGGAAATGGCAATCCACTCCAGTGTTTTTGCCTGGAGAATCCCAGGGATGGGGGAGTCTGGTGGGCTGCTGTCTATGGGGTCGCACAGAGTCAGACATGACTGAAGCGACTTAGCAGCAGCAGCAGAGAAGAAAAAGGAGTCATGTATCCATGGTGACAGGTGTGGCTATACAGGACATTGTTTACACTTTCGGATACCAGAAAGACCTACAGAAATAATGGAAGGAAAATGACAGACTCTTAGGAACAATATTAGGAAGTCAATGCTGAGGATGAGAAGGGACTTGGGGAAGATGGTAGGGTTGGTCATGGCCTCCAACATAGAGCAGACATCACTACATGTATCATGACGATATAAGAACTAACCCATGATTATCTTACCTGTCTTCTTGTTCAAACTGAGTGAAGAGCATTTGGGTGAGACCAACCTTAATAAAAGAGGCTAGGTGCCCAAGATGAGGCATAAGATGATACCAAAGCACACGCTGCTCTGGGGACCTGGTGGTCTGGTAGCTCAGTGGGTTCTCCTGACAGAGAATCAGAATTGGTGATGTGATTAGAAGCCGAGTGAAGGAAGATGAAAACCAGCGGCAGTAAGAGAAGTAGGCAAGGGACTCAAGCATCGTTTCTGAATGAATCCGTTCTGTTTCTGGGACTTGAGATAGAGGTCAGGAATGAAATTACTTCTCCATCTTCTTCATCCACCAGTATCCAGGGTGCATGAGCCCTCATTCTTTCAAGGGAAATTTTGGAGCCGTGGGGCAATGCCCCTCTGAGTAAGGCCAGGGTTCTGTTTCAGAGGAATGACTCGGCAGGGTAGCGGGCAACTTTGAGCTGAGAAGAGCTTAGGTGACTCAACAGCTGAAGAATCCCCCAAAAGCTGAAGCTCCCTATGACATCCAGGCTTGCCAATCTCCTACTTCTGCTTGGTCCATTCCCAGGTTGTCTGCGTCTCCATCCCCATCGTCATCACTCTTCCAGGCCCTCCCTCTGTGCAACCACAGCTGTAATGAGATGTTTTCTGCTTACTGGGGACCGGAAGGAAGTGCTGGGGCTAGAGTCGTCCTCTTGGAAAGACTGTTTTTAATACAGGAATTGTGCAATCTGTGTGCTTGACACAATAAGAAGTTTCACTTCCTGAGATGGACAGGATGCTGCCAGGTTTTGTGTCCAGGCCACAGGGTTGGGATGAGACAGGGCAAAACTGTAGAGATTACTACATCAAGGGGCATTGCCCCACGGCTCCAAAATTTCCCTTGAACAGAAAGAATGAGGGCTCATGCACCCTGGATACTGGTGGATGAAGAAGATGGAGAAGTAATTTCATTCCTGACCTCTATCTCAAGTCCCAGAAACAGAACGGATTCATTCAGAAATGATGCTTGAGTCCCTTGCCTACTTCTCTTACTGCCGCTGGTTTTCATCTTCCTTCACTCGGCTTCTAATCACATCACCAATTCTGATTCTCTGTCAGGAGAACCCACAGAGGTACCAGACCACCAGGTCCCCAGCATAAAGAGTCTGAGGAAGGTGGTAGTTCTTTCAATGAGACTTGAGGACCAAGGTTCATTTCCAGAGTGGATCCTATGATGGCAAAACAGAGTCTGCAGAACCAGACCTCCAGTTTTACGAGGGCTTAGACTTAGGAAATGACTACAGATCCCCAAACCCACAAGAAAGGGATGTATTGAATAGGTTGCAACTTTTAGATTCCATGTGGAACATACAACATTCCGAAGTTGGGTTTCTTGCATCTGCCTTCCTGATATCAAGATTTGTTGTGATTGTTGTTTAGTCACTAAGTCATGTCTGACTCTTTTGTGACCCCAAGGACTGTACCCCTCCAGGCTTCGCTGCCCATGGGTTTTCCCACGGAAGAATACTGGAATGGGTTGCCATTTCCTCCTCTAGGGGATATTCCCAAACCAAGGATCAAACCCATGTCTCCTGCATTAGCAGGCAGATTCTTTATCCCTGAGCCACCTGGGAGGCTCAATATCAAGATACTGGGGGCCCAAGCAGAACGCTGGCTGGTGAAACCATTATATGATCCTTGCCCACAGGAAAGTCTATTTCCCTCCTGCCTGTGAAAGTCAAAAACTGTCTCCCATGAACCATGCTGAGCAAAGTTTTACTGCCAGAACTTGCACATCACACAGTGTGCTTGCCCCGGCTCTAAGAGTTCACAAGCTCCTAAAGGATCCTGGTCAGTGAGCTAGGTTCCGATTCAGTGCTATAATAAGTGCTATAGGGTTTCCCTGGTGGCTCAGTGGTAATTTTACCTGCCACTGCAGAAGACACAGGTTCAATTCCTGATCCAGGAAGACCCACATGACATGGAGCAACTGAATCCGTGAGCCACAACTATTGAACCTGTGCTCTAGAGCCTGGAAGCTGCAACTACTGAGCCAGTGTGCTGCAACTACTTAAGCCCGAGTTCCCTGGCGCCTGTGCTCCGCAACAAGAGAAGCCCGTGCCCCAAATCTAGAGAACAGTCCCCGCTCGCCAAGGCTAGAGAAAGCCCATGCACAGCGACGAAGATCCGACACAACCAAAAAAATGCACAATAAATTATTTTTAAAATGTGCTATAAGATAGGTGACAAGGGGGGTAGAGAAGGCATTGTTCCTAGACTCCATGCGCCAGTTTTGACCTGATTATTTATTCATTCATTCTTCCAGGGCTACCCTGGAGCAGTACCCAGGCAGGCATGCTTCTGATGTCTGAGTTAAACAAAGTCTGGTGCAAAAGAGAAATAAAGAAAACAGTGCCATTTACAATAGCATCAAAAGCAACAAAATACTTAGAAATAAATTTCTAAGAAGGCAAAAAGACGTGTACACTGAAAATTATAACACATTGATAAAAGAAATCAAAGACATGAGTAAAGGGAAAGATATCCCATGTTTCAGACTAGAATAACTAATATTTTTTTCCTTTTTTAAAATGCATTTTATTTTTAATTAGAGGATAATTATCTTACAGTATCGTGATGGTTTCTGCTAGACATCAGCATGAATCAGCCATCAGTTCAGTTCAGTCGCTCAGTCGTGTCCGACTCTTTGCGACCCCATGAATCGCAGCATGCCAGGCCTCCCTGTTCATTACCATCTCCTGGGTAGGTATACATATGTTCCCTTCCTCTTGAACTTACCTCCCGCCTTCATCCCCATCACACCCCTCTAGGCTGTCCATACTACCTAAAGCCACCTATAAATTCACCGCAATTCCTATCAAAATCCCAACAGCATATTTCACAGAAACAGAAAAACAACTCAAAAATGTTTATGGAATCACCAAAGACATTGAATAGCCAAAACAATCTTAAAAACAACAAAGTTGAAGGTATCACACTTTCTGATTTCAGACTATATTACAAAGATATATATCTCAATTTAGAGATATATAACATGTATATAAAAGAATATTATTTAGCCATAAAAAATGAAGAAAATCCTACCTTTTTGACAACACAGATGAACTTGAGGGGCATTATGCAAAGTCAAATACGTCAGAGAAATACAAAAGCTATACATCTCACCTATACATGAAATCTTAAAAAAATAAAAAATAAAAGCAAAGCTCATAGGAACAGAGAAAAGAATAGTGGTTGCCAAGGGCTAGGGGGTGAGAGAAATGGGAGATGTTGGTCAAAGAGTATGTATGATACTTTCAGTTTTAAGATAGCTAAGTTCTGGGAATCTAATGTACAGTATAATGATTATTACTAACTATACTGTATTAAGTATCATGTGGGCTTCCCTGGTGGTTCAGGTGGTAAAGAATCCACCTGCCATGTGGGAGACCTGGGTTCAATCCCTGGGTAGGGAAGATCCCCTGCAGAAAGGAATGGCAACTCACTCCAGTATTCTTGCCTGGGAAATCCCATGGACAGAGGAGCCTGGTGGGATACAATCTATAGGGTTACACCACTGAGCAATTAGCACTGCACTGCACTGCATCATATAGCTGAAAGTTGCTAAGAAAGTAAATCATAAATGTTCTCAACACCATGTATATATATATATATACATATATATACACACATAGTACATATGTATATGTGTATATATGTGTAAGTTTATGAATGGTTAAGCTTTTTGCTATATGTGTATATATATATATACACATATACTCACACACATATATATAAAATCATCAACTTGTATACCTTGTGCTATACTTAGTCATTCAGTCATGTCTGACTCTTTGTGACCCCATGGACTGTACTCCACCAGGCTCTTCTGTCCATGGAATTTTCCAGGCAAGAGTACTGGAATGAGTTGCCATTTCCTTCTCCAGGGTATCTTCCCAATCCAGGGATCGAAACTACATCTCCTGCATCTCCTGAATTGCAGGCGGATTCTTTATCTCTGAGCCATTGAGGAAGCCCCTGTTGAACACCTTAAACTTATACAATGCTAATGTAAATTGCATTGCAATAAAACTAGAGGGAAAAAAGGTCTAATGTCTAATAACTCTTAGAGCTACCAACAGATATAGTCTCAGCTGAATATTCCTATTTTGAAATTTTTTGCTTTTCAGACTTAACAGAAAAAAAACATTCTGTTAGGCCTAAACCATCTCTGCAGTTTTTTTGTAGCCCCACCATGAGGCATGCAGGATCTTAGTTCCCCAACAAAGGATCAAACCTAACCCTGTTACAGTGGAAGCTCAGAGTCTTAATCACGGGACCTCCAGAAAAGACCCCAACGTCTCTGCATTTCATAATCATATGTGATTATGAAACTTACTCACAATCTTTTCAAACAGGTTCTCAATCCAGGTTCATTTCACTGTCCATCAAATATTAATGTCGATTCCATATGCAATCGGCTAGGATACCAGCACCTGGTCAGAATGGGTTGGATGACCTTGCCTCCAAGGTTCCCCAGCTCCATCTGAAGCCTGCATCCCTGCACAACTGTGTTTTCCCTGCCTCATCCTAGCAAGATCAAATGTCTCCCCAGAGGCTTCAGTAATTGACCCAGAGCCTCCAAGGTAGAAAACAGCATGATGGGTTCAGAATTCGCAGGGTTACTGTCACTTCCCTATGCTCACTTATTCATCTCCAAGTGAGAAGTTTCCTAAACTTAAGTGCCAGGAGCGAGCAAGGGAGCATTTTTGTGTGTGTGCCTCTGTGTGTCCTCCACTTTGTCCCCAGAGATCCGAAATTAAAACATCCTTCTTACCTAGGAAAACCCATATTTTGGTTTGACATCATCTGCACAATAGTTGTCAGAAAAACCAACATATATTTGCATAACGACACATTTGCAAGAATGTGTCACGGTTTGCTATCACTTGCCCTCCCAAAGACTGGAGAATTATTTTTCTCCCAGAAGTTACCATCAATCCTTTTCCTTTTTTTTTTAACTTGGTTGTGAAATCAGTTAACCGAAGGGGAAATCTCTCAGCTCTCCACTTCTGCTTTTGAAGGCCATAAAATAGGTAGGAGAAACCAGCAGACAGTATACCCACTTGGAGGCACAGCAAGCCACCCAGGGATCCTATTCTCTCCAGCCAACCTTCATTGTCCAGGTACCACTTTAATGCTTCCTTCTGACTAGGTCTTAAGGGAGTCTCTCTCTCTTTTTCTGTCTTCATCCCTCTCTCTTCTTTTCCTTCTCTGCCTGACAGCTGGGCTTTCTGCAAAACTGCCAGCTGTTTTATAATACCATAACTTGCAAAATAATAGGGGAATTAATACCACTTGTCTAGCAGCTGACATCTGAGAGCTCGGGATCCTACCTCTGCCCCAGATCACCTAAGAGATCCGCTCCTGGTTTGGGCTTGGTTTAGCAAATGCTTTACTCTGGACCCCTGTGGCTCAGCTTGTAAAGAATCCGCCTGCAATGTAGGACACCTGGGTTCGATCCCTGGATTGGGAAGATCCCCTGGAGAAGGGAATGACAACCCACTCCAGTATTCTGGCCTTGAGAATTGCGAAGAGACAGACACAGCTGAGTGACTTTCACTTACTCTGAAGCCAAAGGATGGCTTTTGTGCATTCACTCATTCATTTGAAAATGGCTTCTTTGCTTGCCTGCCATGTGAAGAAGGCAGCCCTCATGGGGACTGGCATGGCAAATGGTCACTCATTTTTCTCCTCTTTGCACAGGTTTCTGAAACAGCCATGGCAACCGTACCTGAACCTATTAATGAAATGATGGCTTACTACAGGTGAGTGGGAAAATTGATACCAATTGTGTTAGCAGGCCTTTCCTCTCGAGTGAATTTTTATATGTGCTTAGAGACCAGATTCGTCTCCCAAACTGCCTCTTAGAGTGGCAAGCAGGGTTCCAAGTCAACCAGGTTTAAGGACTGATGTCCCACTGCAAGTCCAGCCATGGCACCCCTAGGCCACCCAGATGCTGCTTCAGGGGCTTCCTGCAGATGGAAACAGGAAAGAAAGACTCCAAGTGGACAATCCAGGGGATCCCTTGGCAGATTTGGCTTAACTGAGAAGGAAAGCTCAGATTTTCACTGGGCTGGAAGTTAGGTCTCAGGATACAACAGAGAGCTCAGAGAGCAATGGGTACCTGCCCTCCCCCTGTGCTGTCCCATGTATATTACCTTAGCAACTACGTGCTTCAGGCAGCCCTAAGGAACACATTGTTTGCAGTTTCCTATTGCCCAGCTTCCCAGGTTGCTCAGTGGGTAAAGAATCTGCCTGTAATGCAGGAGACACAGCAGACATGGGTTCGATCCCTGGGTCCAGAAGATGTCCTGGACGAGGGCGTGGCAATACTCCAGTATTCTTGCCTGGAGAATCCCATGGACAGAGGAGTCTGGTGGGCTACAGGATCGCAAAGAGTTGGACACCACTGAAGCAACTTAGCACACATGCATTGATGGTGAAGATTATCAATGAGGAAGAAAAGCTAATCTTGTCCAGGAGATGTAATTGAGCAGTCTTTCTGTTTTTATTACAGTGACGAGAATGAGCTGTTATTTGAGGCTGATGGCCCCAAGCAGATGAAGGTGAGTCTATGGGCTTTGATCCCAACATGTTGAGGGGTTCTGACAGAGGAAGGACTCAAGGGAAGTGTTCTGGGCCGGCTTGTTCCTATGGAATTTTATGATGGAATGACTTTCTCCTCTTCCAATGAGACAAATGAAAGCTGGCCACTCCGCAACTCCCATGCCACCAGTGTTTCACTGAGGCTTGGTGATGCTGGCCATGCTTGCAGAAGCTTTTAGAAGGGGAATTTAAGTATTGACAGTGCTTGCTGTCTCGTGTTAGCAAGACAGTTCAGGCTTCCAAGCAAATTTAATTTTTCTTTTAAGAGAGGTGTTCAGCTCTAAAAGTGATGAAGCTACATTAATCACTTGAACTGAACCTGACCCAAAGAAGATGACCTTGAGAATGAATATGTCCGCCTCCTTTAAGGGTGGGATTGGTTTTTGCTCCCTGAAGTGGAGCTTAAAGACAAGTCATGATGTAAACAAAAAGTTGAGTTTGGGAGTTACGAGAAAATTATTCACTTGCCGTTGGATCTTGAGCAAGTCATTTTACCCCTTTGATCCTCGTCTGAATAATAAGGGTCATAAGCAGGATGATGTATGAGACCCTAGCATCCTGCAACCCTTGGCTCTGAGATATTACCAGCAGGAGCTAAGTTTATCTAGCAGAGGATTTTTTCTTTGTGTGTGTGTGCTCACTCACTCGGTAGTGTCCGACACTTTGTGACCCAGAGAGCATTGTTGACCCTCCAGCTGTTCCTCCTCTTCTGTAAGTGCAATAACTTCTGTAATCTAATAACTCTCTCAGCTAGTCCAGCCATCAGCCCAGCTAGCTCAGTTGTACCAATTAGCAGGAAGCTGTTCTCTCTGATGTTTTTAGTTCGTGACATCCTCCTCCAGCCTTATCAAGCATTCCTGTCTTGCTGAAAGTTCCTTTCTTTAAAGGTTTTAAAACCAGCATAACTGGTTTTCTCCAGCCCTAGGTGGAGCCCAGTTTCTCTGTCCAGCCCTCCCTCCCACAGTCTCTTGCAGCATTCTGGCTCTCTCTCTTGGGGCCTCTACTCTGGGCAGAATGTCCCTCCCACTCAGCTTTCTTTTGTGTTGTTACAGGTTTCTTGAGCTGTCCTTCAAACTTTTAAACCATTATCATGCCTTGCAAGCAACTTCAGTTAAGGCTTATTGCAATTAGTTAAACAGTTTCTCTGAATTGAGGAACTATTTCATAATAGTATCCGCTTTTTTGCAGGATGCTTATGAGAAAGCATTTGAGAAAAAGACTGTATAGAACATTGTTGATTGGACAGAGGCATATTGAAAATCTGATCATCATGGCCATGAAAAATGAAATACATAACGTTGGTGCATTAGGCTTCCAAAAAGATAAATAGTCTAAGAAGGTATAATTTATGGTTAGGTGGAGCATGTGTAAGAAAAGATAAGGTAAGAATGGATTTATTCTAGAAGAATGTTGTATACTGCATTAGAAAGCTTACATCATGGCTTAGGGTCTGCCTCTCACTGGCTGCTATGTTTTTGGATAGCCACTTAACCTCTCTGGGTTGAGGAGAGATGAAAGTTTATCTTTAGAAGCTCTGTTATCTCTTCCTTGGGCTTCCCAGGTGGCTCAGTGGTAAAGAATCTGCCCACCAATGCAGGAGACGCAGCGAGTTTGATCCCTGGGTCCAGAAGACTCCCTGGAGAAGAAAATGGCAACCCTCTTTAGTGTTCTTGCCTGCAGAATCCCATGGACAGAGGAGCCTGGCTACAGCCCATGGGGTCTCTGAGTGTCGGACATGACTGAATGGCTGAGCATGCATGAATCTCCTCCTTCCTCCTCTCTCATGTCAAAACAGGAGTTGTCTGGCCCAACCACCTTCCCATGCTGACTTCTTTGGTCTCTTCACAGAGCTGCATCCAACACCTGGACCTCGGCTCCACGGGAGATGGAAACATCCAACTGCAGATTTCTCACCAGCTCTACAACAAAAGCTTCAGGCAGGTGGTGTCGGTCATCGTGGCCATGGAGAAGCTGAGGAACAGTGCCTACGCACATTTCTTCCATGATGATGACCTGAGGAGCATCCTTTCATTCATCTTCGAAGAAGGTACCTAATGAGAGCTGAGGGCAGACATGAGATCGCTGGTCATTTCCTTCTCAGAGGCCATAACCCAACAGTCAACTAACACTGCCCCCCGCCCCCGGCCTGAGGCTGAAACCCTTTAAAAGTAGAGGGCCCAGTAATGAGAGGAAAACAGAGACACCTAGAAACCCAGTTAATCATCTCTTCAGCTGAAACTAGTCTTTTTTTCGTTTTGTCTTCCATCAGATTGATTTGCTCCCTTAAAAGATTTTTTAAGGAATTCTTCCTTAATGAAATAATGATGTAACTGGCTAATCATGCTATGCATCCTAAAATTCTGGAAGCTTTTCCAGAATTTACAGACCTGCATAAAATGGTACCCAAAATGTTACATTTCAATACACTACTGTATAAAATCCAACTTGGTGATGGTTTCAGTCTCCTTTTTAGTTGTTGAAACTATTTTTAAAATAGGACTTTAGTAACTACTCATATTTGCAAAGCAGCCAACCATTCTGTATGCTTTCATTTACATTATATCCTGCGAACCTCAGAGTGTCCTTGTTGGGCCACATCTGTTGCCACCACCGTTTTACATAAGTGACTCCATGGCTCATCATGGCAAGTAATAGAGCTGAAGTTTGAACCTACATCTTAGGGTGCCAGGCACAGTGTTCTGACCCACCCCAACTTCTTCTCCACTGATGTAATCAAGCATCAGCTAGGCATGCTCAGATGTCCTCCAAGGAAACAAATTCTGCCTCCCATCATCGCCTGGGCATCTCCCTAAACGAGGTTTGTGCTCCACATTTCAGAGCCTGTCATCTTCGAAACATCCTCCGACGAGCTTCTGTGTGACGCAGCTGTGCAGTCAGTAAACTGCAAACTCCAGGACAAAGAACAAAAATCCCTGGTGCTGGCTAGCCCATGTGTGCTGAAGGCTCTCCACCTCCTCTCACAGGAAATGAGCCGAGAAGGTACCTGGGGACTTTGTCTCTTTTCTTGGCCTCCTCATTGCTTGCTAATTCTCTACATTTTCGACAGAGCAGACCATTAAGGAAAATGATCCATGGCAGGGAAGTTGCATATAATAAAGAACATGCTGGGGCTTCCCAGATGGCTCAATGGTAAAGAATCTGCCTGTCAATGCAGGAGACATAGGTTCAATCCCTGGATCAGGAAGATCCTCTGGAGAAAGAAATGGAAACCCACTCCAGTATTCTTGCCTGGGAAATTCTATGACCTGGAGAGCTATAGTCAAGGGGTTGACTGTATGATTTAGCAACTAAATAACAACAACAATAATGAAGGATATGCAAACGTTTTGTTTGGATTCTAGTGATGAGACCACATTGAGTCCCTTAGTACGTTCATTTTTCAGCAACAGAGGTGACTCAGAAATTAGACTACTCCAGCAAGCCCAGGACCACTGCCCAGCCAAGTCATTTAATGGCAGTACTTCTGTCAGAAAGAGGTCATTTGATGGACATGACCTAACTGCCTGTGGGTTCTTTCTTCCGGTTGTTGGGGTTTAAACAAGAATGGTGAGGAGATAATTTGTCCCTCCTCATTCCCAACCCTGCCCCCTCACCCCTAACATCTTTTCCATCCAAAACCAGATGGTTCCTTAGAGGGAAACCTAACTGACAAGCAGGAACTTATATCTCTCTACTGTCACTGGCAACTTTTTTATTTTTCTTTTTTAACTTTTCTTTATTTTTGGCTGTGTGGGTCTTTGTTGCTGTGAGGGCTTTTCCCTACTTGTGGTGAGCTGGGGCTACTCTCTAGCTGTGGTGCATGGGATTCTCATTGCAGTGACTTCTCTTGCTGTGGAGCATGGGCTCTAGGGTGAGGGGGCTTCAGTAGATGGCTCACGGGCTCTAGAGTACAGCGTCAGTAGCTGTGACGCACAGGCTTGGTTGCTCTGTGGCATGTGGGATCTCCCCGGAGCAGAGATCAAGCCCATGTCTCCTGCACTGGCAGGCAGATTCTTTACCATTGAGCCACCAGGGAAGCCCATGTCACTGGCATTGTTTCAAGTCCAGGGGTGGCTCACGGGTTGCAGGAATCTGTCTGGCGCTTTGCCACTGTGGCTGAGCCCTGTATGCAGGGGTGTAACCAAGGGGGCAGCTGAAAGGGAACAGCCAGACTGTTCTCTTTCAAGGGTGCTGACCTTGAAGAGAGGCATCCCTGAGGGAAAGCATCCCAGTTCAACCAAGCCAAGACAACCCTTTTTCTTTAGAACAGTGTTGTGAGCATGACCTTTGGGCCTCTAAGTGAGACAGCTATAACTAAGGAAGACTAAAAATGCATGTCTTTTCTTTGGAACCACTTTTCCGAGCTAATCTCCTTTCCCAGGTTCTTCGCACTTTCCTGTTTACAGTCCTGAAACAGATCCATGCCCAGTGTCTTTCAGGTGCCCAGCTTTATCTCTTTTCTCAATTTTCCTGTTGATCATACTGCTCTGTTCTTGTGGACTGGTCAGACATGAGAGCTTTCTCCTATTTTTAAAAATTAGACCCCCTGATTTTTCATTGCCACTGTGATGAGTCTCTGAGAAGCCCCCAAACAATTTGAGGGAAAAACCTGTTTCAAGAAACTGAAGCTGCTATGATCTGTGGGATTACCCTATCTGTTAGGCTGTAGGAACCTCAGTGTGGGTTGCCATAGGATCCTCAGTGTCGGTTCCCACAGAGGATGCTATACTGTACGAGTCTTGGGCTTGGGGTCCAGGGATTGGGCTGACCCTGCAGTGCCATATCCCTGACGCAAGACCCCTCTCCTCTCCCCAGTGGTGTTCTGCATGAGCTTCGTACAAGGAGAGGAAAGAGACAACAAGATTCCTGTGGCCTTGGGTATCAGGGACAAGAATTTATACCTGTCTTGTGTGAAAAAAGGTGATACGCCCACCCTGCAGCTGGAGGTGAGTAAATACCAGGGGCTGAAGGCCCTTCTCAGGCTTTTCTGAGGCATCCCTAGCCATCACTTACTTCAAAGACAGCTAACTTTCCCCCTTCCCCAGAACCTCTGGGAGTAGATCTACATGATAATTTTGCATAAATGGAAATCAATTTAATCTAAGTGTCAAATGCATGTAGGTTTCACTCCCATCACACACACTCCCATCACACACACAAAAATAAATTATTCTGCAGATTTTCTTCCATCTTGCCACCCAACAGATTATACATTGTTAGAGTTCCTCCACTTAATGGGACTTCCTTGGTGGCTCTTGCCTGCCAACGCAAGAGATTCCAATTAGACCTCTGGGTCGGGAAGAACCCCTGGAGTAGGAAATGGCAACTCACTCCAGTATTCTTGCCTGGAAATGCTATGGACAGAGGTGCCTGGTGGGTTACAGTCCATGGGATCGCATAAGAGTTGGACACTTCTGAGTGACTATACAACAACTATCATTTGATAGATGACACTTTGGGGACTTAATCGGTTCAAGGGACCAGTCACTGCCATCTCCACTGCACTCCCAAAATCACACCTTCTCCTCCCACCAGTTTTCCCAGCAAAAATTTCATGTCCAACTTGAAGTCATTCTAGCCAGAGCCATGAGGAAAAACACAGGATAAGTCCCTGGAAACTAGCTACACCTAGAAGCTTTTACCTAATTTTCACTTTTGAAAACATTTCCACCTATATTATACACCCTAGCATTTGATGCTGTTTCAGAGAAGGATAAGTGTGCCTTTTGTCACCACACAGAAGGCCAGGGTCACAAAGACAACTCAGGAGTCTGGCTCCCAGACCTGAGCCCTGCTAATCCATTTTTAAACGACCCAGAGAACAACTTTGTCCAGATCAGGGTAGAATGTCTTTGCCCTTTCCTTCTTAAAGATGTTTATTTCTGTTTTGCTGCAGGAAGTAGACCCCAAAGTCTACCCCAAGAGGAATATGGAAAAGCGATTTGTCTTCTACAAGACAGAAATCAAGAATACAGTTGAATTTGAGTCTGTCCTGTACCCTAACTGGTACATCAGCACTTCTCAAATTGAAGAAAAGCCCGTCTTCCTGGGAAATTTTAGAGGTGGCCAGGATATAACTGACTTCATAATGGAAACCCTCTCTCCCTAAAGAAAGCCATACCCAGGGAGTCCACGTGGGCTGGCAGAAGGGAAGGGAAGAACATAGCCGCAGCCTGTGTTCACTGTTGTCTGATCCATGCCCAACTGCCTTCCCTGTATTAGTGCTTAGAGATCTCCCCACCAGCCGGGAGGAACAATCCCCTCCTCCTAGTGCCCATCCTCGGACCCCATCCACTGAGCCACCCCTCTCTCACTTCTTCTACTCACTCAAAGCTAGCCTGGCAAAGACCATGGCACACTAGTTTCAAAGAAATCTTCGGTCCTTGCACCCAGCTTCTGATGAGCAACCGCTTAACTATTTATTTATTTATTTATTGGTGGGTTAGTCTATTTAATTTAGTTCCAGGGGGCCAAGAAGCAGCCGCATCTGTGAAAAATCCTAGCCTTCAATAACTATGGAACCAGTTTCCTTTGGGCTAGTGTGCCATCCTTCTGTCAAGTCCTTTCACCAAGCCTGAAAGCATACAAGCTCAGATTATTTAATTATTTATGAATAGGGAAGAATGATCAGATTGTTCAATGATTCTGAAATAAATTTCACTGAAAACAAATGTTTTTTCCACATGGTCATTGACTTGTCTCAGATCTGATGTAGAAAAGTAAAGATGAATGGAGTCATGAGCATTCCCCTTGGGGAATTAAAAACCCACTCCTCATCACGGGATGCAAAGCACTTAGGAACATCACTGGCCAGCAAAGACCAGCTTGAACACCCTTCCCTTTCACTTCTGTTATTCAACAAAAGTATATATGGTACACAAGTTTCCTCTGAAAAACAGAATCAGCTAAAGTATTATAGGGAGTGAGGGCTGGTGGTAACAGCTGCCAAGTGTTTCTCTATTCATTTATTCAACAAACACATCTTAAGCCAGTGTTATGTCCTAGGGGTTGGGAGTACAGAAACCAGAAAGGTAAGGCGTTCCTAGTTAGATGGGGAAGGTGGATTTTTAAAAATAAGACAGCGTAACAAGTAGAGACATGACAACATATGAAAGGAGCAGCTAAGAGAGGTGACAAGACTTGCTCTGGAGACCGAGGGTCAAGTTGAGCGATGTTTGAATCAGGCCTAAAAGCATGAGCAAGAGTTCCCCACACAAAGGAAAGGAGAGAGTAGCCTAGATAGATGGACCAGTATGAACACAGGCATGGAGGATGAAAGAATGAATGGGGCCAAGAGGAAACTTTCGGGATTGCAGAAGTCACCAGTCAAAACACAAAAACAAACTTGGGAGGAAAGAAGGAATTGTAATCTCAGACAAAGAGATAATTTACTAAATATATACTTTCCAAAAAACAGTAGGAAAAAAGCAATCATGAAAATCCACCAAAACAATAGGCAGAAATTTAATAAAACAGTATATTAATAGGTTGTCCTCTGAAAAGGAAATACCATTTGATCTTGGACAGAGTAAAAGATGCTCCATATTACTTAGAATAAAGTTGAATTAACAGCACTTTGAGATTACACTCTTCTATCAGATTAGCAAATACCAAAAGTTTAACATCACACCCCATTGGAAAGACTGAGGAAATGCTCACTCCTGAACATTACAGTGCATGTATGAGGAGAATAAATGGGTTCAATTCCTACAGAGGAAAATTTGATAGTAATTATGAACATTACAAATACACATCCACCTATGGCCCAGCAATTTCATTTTTGGGGGTTTATCCTACAAATGGACATACAGTCATGTGCAATAATGATCAAAATGATTCATTGTGCATCACTTGTGACAGCAAAAGATGAGAAACAACCCAAATTTCTATCAAAGAAGACTGGTTAAATAAATTGTGAGACATTCATAGAATGAATTATGGGACATTTGTAGAATGAATTATGGGAATCCTCTCCAAGATATTGTGAAAACTAAAAAAGAACAAGAGGCAGTGTTTATAGTGTGCTAGCTTTTATGTGGGCTTCCCTAAGAGCTCAGTCATTAAAGAGTCTGCCTGCAATGCAGGAGACCTGAGTTCAATTCCTAGGTTGGGAAGATCCCCTGGAGAAGGAAATGGCAACCCACTCCATTATTCTTGCCTGGAGAATCCTGTGGAGAGGGGAGCCTGGCAGGCTACAGTCTATGGGGTCACAAGAGTCAGACACGACTGAGCAACTAAGAACACAGTTTTTATGTAACAAAAGGCAGAAAAAAATTTATAAAGCAATCCTCCAGTGTATAGCATTTGGAATTCTGCTCAATGTTATGCGACAGCCTGAATGAAAGGGGAGTTTGGGGGAGAATGGATACATGTATATATTTGGCTGAGTCCGTTTGCTGTCCACCTGAAACTATCACAACGTTGTTAATCAGCTATACCCCAATACAAAATAAAAAGTTTAAAAAGAAATAAGGCAGTCCCTTCCAATGTCTTTTATCTGATTTCAAGAACTCTGGAAGATACATAGCAAATTTAAAAAGTAATCATGAGGGGCTGGGGAATAAGATACAAGGGGATAAGGGTGGGAGCAGGACATTTCTCTCAATACTTTTTATATTGTTTGATTTTTGAATATATTAGCTACTCAAATAAAATAGTACTAAGTTTTTAAAGCCTTCTATCAAAATAAAAAAGGGGGGAGTGGCATATGACTTAGTTGGGGAAAAACAATGTGCTCAGTGGCTCGCTCCCAACACCTTCTCCTCCTTCACAGTTCTCCAAGCCAGAGCGCAAGATGTGGATGGAACTAGACCCTGCAACTCAGCAAAGCCTCTCTCCCAGCTCAGTCTGCTGCCTAACTGCAGTGCAAAGGATGGGACGGCTGTTAGGAGCAGGCATCCAAGTGGTACCCATCCGCAACATGGAATAGGACTCCTGGGAGGCAGGCGGCTGCTTTAGGGAAAAAGCAGAGGTGCCCCCTGGGAGCCCCAGCAATGGTATTGATCCCTTCCCTGGTTCACCTCCACTCTCAGGCCCCCAAGAGAGGACATGCCAGCGAGAAAACTGACAAACCGTGAAGGCGTCTCACTCATCTCCGTGTAGGCACTCAGTCGCTTCAGTTGTGTCTGACTCTGCGACCCCACGGACTATAGCGCACCAGGCTCCTCTGTCCATGGGATTCTCCAGGCAAGAATCCTGCAGTGGGTTGCCATGGCTTCTTCCAGGGGTCTTCCCGACCCAGAGTCTCCTGTGTCTCTTGCATTGCAGGCAGATTTTTTTAGTGCTTGAGCCATTGGGGAAGCCCCGCAAATCATCTGTGTGAGGGTAAATTGGTACAGCCATTTTGGAGAGAAAATTGATAGGGTCTAATTTATTTTTTTTTAATTTATTTTCATATTTGTCTGTGCCAGGTCTTGGTTGCAGTGTGCAGGATCTTTGAACTTCATCGTGGCACGCAGGATCTTTAGTTGTGGCACATAGACTAGTTCCCTGACCAGGGATCAAACCTGGGTCTCCTACATTGGGAACGTGGAGTCTCAGCCAGTGGACGACCAGGAAGTCCTGACAGTGCCTAATTTATTTTTAACATGACTTACTGTTCCACTACTGGGTGTCTTCCTTTAAGAAGCAAATTTAAGGACTTCTACTTTAGAATTGTTTAGGAAAAAGTAAACTGGAAACAAGCTAAACATCCTTTGTTAGAAAAAATGTTAAATAAAACACAGCAAATTAAAAAGAAAAAAAGAGCACTGAAAGGAGAGAGATTTAGGTGAATCATTGTGTGCAAAAGTCAAACTGCAGAACTCTAAGAACAGAATGAGATCATTCACATAAAAGAAAAAATAAACACTGCCCATCCAAAATGTATAACCTGGACTTCCCTGGTGGCCCAGTGGCTAGGACTCTGTGCTCCCAATGCAGGGGACCCGGGTTTGATCCCTGGTCAGGGAACTAGATTCTACATGCCACAACTAAAGATCATGCATGTGGAAACTAAAAATAAAGATCCTGCATGGCACAATGAAGATCAGAGATCCAAAATCCCAGGTGCCACAACTAAGGCCCAGCACAGCCAAACAAATAAATAAATAAAATTTTTTGGAAAAAAAAAAAAAGTAAAATGCCTAACCATGCGATTCTAAGAGTATAGAAGGCAGAGAGCACTGGAAAGTACAGACCAGACTGAAAATAGTGGGATGGGGTTGGGAGGGGATCATCAAGAGGAACTTCAACTTTATTCATAATGTTTAAATTTTTTACGAGGAATATATTCATGAATTATACAAATGTCACCCTGCTTATTTAACTTATATGCAGAGTACATCATGAGAAACGCTGGACTGGAAGAAACACAAGCTGGAATCAAGATTGCCGGGAGAAATATCAATAACCTCAGATATGCAGATGACACCACCCTTATGGATTTTGAACTGTGGTGTTGGAGAAGACTCTTGAGAGTCCCTTGGACTGCAAGGAGATCCAACCAGTCCATTCTGAAGGAGATCAGCCCTGGGATTTCTTTGGAAGGAATGATGCTAAAGCTGAAACTCCAGTACTCTGGCCACCTCATGCAAAGAGTTGACTCATTGGAAAAGACTCTGATGCTGGGAGGGATTGGGGGCAGGAGGAGAAGGGGAAGACAGAGGATGAGATGGCTGGATGGCATCACTGACTCGATGGACATGAGTCTGAGTGAACTCCGGGAGTTGGTGATGGACAGGGAGGCCTGGGATGCTGCAATTCATGGGATCGCAAAGAGTTGGACACGACTGAGCAACTGAAGTGAACTAAACTGATACCATTTTTTTAGATTCTACATGTATGTGTAAAAGATAGAGGCATCCCAGTATTCACAGCCACATTATTTACAATAGCAAGGACAGGGAAGTAACCCGTGTCCATCAACAGACGAATTGATTAAGAAGACATGGTACATGTGTACAATGGAATGTTACTCAGCCATAAAAGGAACAAAATTGGAGACCTGAATGGACCCAGGTAGAGTGTGTCATACAGAGTGAAGTAAATCAGAAAGAGAAAAACAAATGAAAATAGTCTGTTGGAAAGGAAAGGGAAAGGGTCAGAAGGTTTGAGTGAGGAGAGCTGACACTCTCCCATCTACCATGAACTCAACCAGAAATACAACCTGAAGTAAGAAGTCTCTCCAATGAACTGGGAATTCAATTTGTCTGCCCCTCCAGCAGGCTGCACTCTCCACCACCACAGCTCCAACTGTCTTTCAAGGAGATCCTATCCAGGTACTTGAAGAGCAGGAGGCCAGTGCTTGGGGATTCTGATTTGATGTACTGGATTCTGTGTCAAGCCAACATAGGGTTAGGGCGTGGCTCATCCCGCACGCTTGGCCTGCAGTAAGCAGGTGGGGGAAGATAAATGATACAGTGGTGGATGGGAGCATGTCCGGTCTGAAAGACAGGTTGGGGGTGGGTGACTGCGCCAGCATCCTGGTCAGAGGGACAAGGTAAGACTGTGTGCTTTCGGGTAGACCTCCTCCCCACCCATTCCCCACTCCTTGGGACAACCTTGCTGAAGTACTCAGAACCATCTGGTTGAACTGGACACCTGGGTGAGGATGATCTAGAGAACTGGTGAGATGCCAGCCCAGGGGTGTGGAACCATGTCAGAGCCTCCTCCCAATTCCTATCACATCCCACCCACATCCTGGCTCCTAAACGAGCAGTGTGGAAGCAAGCCAAGTGACGTCCATGGGGAAGTCCAGAAGGACTGCTTCTCTTATTTGCAGAAGCATGACTGTTTGCTTACACCAGTAATCATGAAAATTCACATCCCTCTCTGAGAGCAGGTCATGAAACCATGAAATGCAGGACGTGGACAAGGAAAAGTCAGCCTGGGAGGTACAAGGAAGGTGCCAGGGGCCTGGGACTCAGGACGCCACTGCCTCAGAGAGCAATTTCCCTTCTGGCAACTGGGGCAGCTGGAGACAGAGGGACCCAGGTGGGCTGAGACAGGAAGGACCCTCTGGAAACCAAGGTGTGAGTTATGATTGTTATTTGAGTCTGTTAAACTCAAACTCCAAGTCTTGAGTTTCCCCACAGGCTGTTTGAAAGGGCCAATGCTTCTCTTTCTCTCCAGCCCCTCACCCTGTGCCCCCATACCACCAGCCCTCGGAGACAAAAAGTGTGAAACCTTTCACCTGCCAGAGATCAAACAGAAGTAACATGGGAAGTGAAGGTCACTCCAGCATCCTTCCCACCATTCACGGGGCTGTTGCCCTGGTGCTGTGTTGCCTGGACTGGCTGAACGATGCCAAGAGTGACAGCAGCTCAGGTCAGCATGCCAGGTGATGGCAGTGGCAGCACTTAGTCAGGTTCTGCTGCACAGTGATGAGAAGAAGGCTGAGGCGGGGCCTGGGGCCACTCTGACCTCTGGTTTCTTTTCTTTCTCTGTAATGATGGGGGTGGAGGAGAGGTTGGGTCATCGGCTCTAGCATCTACACCAGTGATAGGAAAATAGCAAAGCTTTCTTAGGATAGAGAATAAAGGGTGGGTGCAATCTTTCTTAGGATAGAAAATAAAGGGTGGGTGCAATGGGAGGTGCCATTTTATGGGAGGTGGCTTGAGCAGAGATGTAAGAGGATGCCAATATTGCAAAGATTTGGGGAGACAGCATGCCAAGGGGAGAGAACCAAGGGAAGCTGTAAATCAGTTTAGCACGAAAGAGGTGTAGAGGAGGAAAAAACTTTCCTCTACTATTCTAGGGTCTTTTGAGCTGGTCTAGTAATGAAATTGGCAAAAGACGTCAAAAAGAGAAAAAAAAAATCAAATTAAATTTCACACATCCAAGAACCTCAAAGGTATATAGCTCAAAGAAGTGACCAAAGCAGGCAACTTTTATACCTGTAAGACAAAGAAAATTTGACAAAACATAGGGGATTTTGCTTGGGGCAGCAGACTATTGAAGTAACAAAGCTTATTTGTTTATACAACTTTCTTGGCCTTGAATTCCTTATCCATATTCCCTATGTCTCACATCCTTCTGATGTAGGTAGGGTATCTTTCGGTGATACATGTATTTCTGGCATTCATGGGGACAGAGGAGGGTCAGAGCCCCTTCTTACACTGTTTCCAAAGTAACTTTATTTCAAAAGAATCAGTACACTTAAATGACATACTTGGAGGTGGCCTGCTTTGAACCCCATCAAAGTGGGGCTGAAGCAGAAAGGGCAAAGGAGAGAGAGTTCAGGACGCCCCTCATGGCTCAGTAGTAAAGAGTCTGCCTGCCAATGCAGGAGACACTGATTCTCCCCCTGGTCCAGGAAGATCCTGCACGCCTCAGAGCCGTCAAGCCCCTACTGCACTACTGAGCCTGCGCTCCAGAGCCCGGGAACTGCAGCTACTGAGCCCACATCCACAACTACTGAAGCCCGTGTGCCCTAGAGCCCATGATCCGCAACAAGCCCAAACACCACAACTAGAGAGTAGCCCCGGATCGCCACAACTAGAGAAAAGCCCTCGAGGCAATGAAGACCCAGCACCATCAAAAATACGTAAATAAATAAAATCATAAAAATAAAAAGAGAGAGAGAGCTGGAGAGGAGGACAGGAAGGCAGGCCAGGGCCAAGTCTCTGTGTAAGGAGTTCGGACTTAGCGTGTTACACAAAGCATCCTACACCCGGAAGGGATGACATCATAGAGGCTTTATCACTCTTGCTGTCATGTGAAGAATGGACCCTGAGGACAGAGGAGAGGATGTTAAGAGTGGAAGCAGAAAGAAAAGTTGGAAGGCTGTGGCAATGAACTACAGAGGAGATAATGTTATCTTGGACTAGGGTAAAAGCAGAGAAGATGGAAAAGGATGTGTTCTGGCGTAGTGACTACAGAACTGGCGGATGGAGTAAATGTGGGAGGTGAGGGAAAGAGTATAATCAGGGGGAACTCATAGATCTGAAAGCTGGTTAAGTGGGCAAATGGGGGTATCTAATGGAAATGGGGAAGATTTGGGAAGGAACAAATGGTATGTCGAGGGAAGGGATGGTCCAGAAGTCTTGTTTTGTCCAAGCTTCATTTGAGGAGTGAAAACTTCATTTCATATGAGACTTCTATGAGAATATAAAATGGGAATACTCCTTGAGATTCAGATTCAGAAATAACTGGCATGTAAAGGTATGAAATGCCGGGGGTCTCGTGAGAATAGCTACTAAGAGTATGTAGCTATAGAAGAGAGCGTGGGCAAAGACTGAGCCAGAGGCACTGCATAGAGAGGTGGAAAGGGAGAAACGGAGCCTTCAGAGAGAGGTATTAACTACAATCCAGACAGGAGGCAAGATTCTTTCTATTTACATTGGGTGAGGGAAAGACGAAAACGGTTAAGATAAAAACTGCATAAGGATGCCATTTGAAAAATGTCCATGGGGCTTAGATATGAAATCAACTCACAGCTCAAAAGCTTGATTTGAAGGCTTCCCATTGAGGAGGAGGAAAAACTGAGGGAAGAGAAAAATCAGGAAAAGGAAAAGAATGACAGGAGAAAAATGATTAAAGGAGGGGTCCACCAAAACCAAGGATGCTGACAGGTTGAGTACATGAGAACCTGGGCACTGGATTCAGTGAGAAAGAGGTGGTGTGTGGCCATAACATAAGAGGATAAGATTTCTCTGGTGGCTCAGTAGTTAAGAATCCCCCTGCCAATGCAGGGGACGCAGGTTCGATCCCTGCTCCGGGAAGATGCCTCATGCCAAGGAGCAGCTAAGCCCATGCACAACTACTGAGCCTGTGCTCTAGAGCTCAAGTACCACAACTACTGAGCCTGTGTGTCCTAGAATCTGTGCTCGGCAACAAGAGAAGCCACAGCAATGAGAACCTGCACACCGCAGTGAGGAGTAGCCCCCACTCGAGAAAGCCTGCCCGCAGCAATGAAGACCCAGTGCAGCCATAAATAAATGAGTAAATAAATTTTTCTTTTATTTTAGAAAAAAGCAAGGACAAAGCTGAGGACATGGCAACCCACTCCTGTATCCGTGCCTGGAAAATTCCATGGACAGAGGAGCCTGGCAGGCTACAGTCCATGGGGTTGCAAAGAGTTGGCCCCAACTGAGTGACTGAGCACATCCAATAGAAGGCGAGCAGGTGCAGCCAGTGAGTAGGCAAGGCGCCTCTCAGTAGTTCTGCTGTGAAATAAAAGTGGGAGTGAGAAGGCCAGGCAAATGCCGAGGTAGCTGGAGGGGACTGTGGGCTCAAGAAAGGATTTTTATGTTTAGGGTAAGAGCTGTTATAACGCACAGGGAGGTTTATATGAGTCAGTCAGTAGAGGGGAGAGAGAAAGGAGAATCAGAGGAGCCAAAACCTTCAGTAGCTCACAGAGGAGGTGATGCTTGGCACAGGTGTGTAGGGATATACATGGGTACAGCAGCAGGTAGGTCAGTCATTCCTAGGATAGAAATACGAAGCAGCTCTTTCCTGCCTTCTGAATGAGACAGCTCAGAGTGCTCAATGGGGCCAGCTGTCAAGGTCCTTGTGCTCATTAGTCCTGCACAGTCTGGGTTCTCCTGTCCTGGTTCCCTAAGCAGGGCTATTTCACTGCCTCCCTCTTACTCTCAGATCCAGCAGACTGAGCTGCTCCGACTATGTATGCATGTTCTAGTGGAGTCTCCTCTGCCAAGCCCCACACACTATTGTGCTTTACTGTCAACCCTTTTGGGCTTCCCTGATGGCTCAGATGGTAAGGAATCTGCCCACAAGGCAGGAGGCCCAGGTTCGATCCCTGGGTCAGGAAGATCCCCTGGAGGAGGAAATGGCTACCTATTCTAGTATTCTTGCCTGAAAAATCCCATGGACAGAGGAGCCTGGTGGACTATGTTCCACGGGATCGCAGAGTCAGACACGACTGAGTGACTAACACTTTCACACTTTCACCTCCTTTAAGGTCGTACCAACTTCTAGAAGACCCTGACAGTCATCTCCTCCTTATTCATTATTACATGACGACTGTCAACAGTGACTTTCACAGGCAATAAATGCATGAGAATGCAGAAATGTTATGTGTATGAGTATTAAAGTTCCCATTAATCAATACAACGAGTACAGAATCTCAGTCATCAACAAACACTTGGCAAAAAATTCAGGTAGTAAAGAAAGTTGCAACTGATAAAGCAGTGAGAGATATTAACTACAATCCAGGCAACAGGCAAGATTCTATCTATACACAAGAGGTGGGGAAAAGATGAAAAACGGTTAAGATAAAAATTGCGTAAGAGTGCCCTTTGAAAGACATCCATGGGGCTTAGTTGTGAAATCAATCCACAGCTAAAAAGTCTGATCCGAAGGCTTGCCACTGACTCAGCTGCCTGACTCCAACACTAAGGGTTGACTGAGTGTGTCACATTGTGGTTTGCGTCAAGAGTTATCCAAGAAGAGGTCACTAACTGGCTCAGATTTTCAAGTCAATGGTCCAAATCAAATGCCTAAATCTTTCACCCAGGAACCTCAGGGTCAGAATCTTTGACCTATACACCATCTAAGACAGTTAATCTATGATCTCTGCCCCTCTGTTAAGTGGCTTAACAACACTGGGAAAGTACTTAAAGGATAAAAAAAAAAAGTGTAGAACTGATGATATAAATAAGATCCATTGTTTTGTCACCTTGGTATTAAGTTTAGAAATAAGTTTTAAGATTCTCCTGGTAAACTGTCTTTGTTATTTAATGTGCCTGAAACCATTAAAAAACTGAAACATTAAAGAATTTGAAATATTAATTTTGCCATTCCAATTTGAAATGTGTAATTGATATTAGGCTTCTGATTTTAATTTGAAGGATAGAAAATTTGATTATGTTTGTAAAAAGTGTTTGAATTTTTAGAACCTGATTTACTACTTTTTTTTTTTTTTTCATTTTTCTTTTTCTTTGTTTGGAGTTATAGAAATTGCTTAGGTGTTTAGAAATACTTTACTCACTAGATTTCTAAATCTGCCCCTGGCAGATTTTTGAAGTGTTTGAAAGAATCACTTACTAAATTTGTAGGTATATTAAATTTATAGCTTAAAATATTTAAGGAAAACACAATTTACTATGCTAAAATAAAAGCTAAATATTTAGTGAGATTTAATATTTTAAGCAGTGAAATAACTGTCTATTAATTTAAAAAATGAGAGGGATTTTCTCATTGCTCTATCAAAAATTAGCCTTATAAATAGAACAGAAAGGTTTGTAATTTGAACTTATTAGGAAAAATCTTGGTTTTTAATTTATAATGGATATGCCACTGCTGCTGCTGCTGCTAAGTTGCTTCAGTCGTATCCGACTCTGTGCGACCCCATAGACGGCAGCCCACCAGGCTCCCCCGTCCCTGGGATTCTCCAGGCAAGAACACTGGAGTGGGTTGCCATTTCCTTCTCCAATGCCTGAAAGTGAAAAGTGAAAGTGAAGTCATTCAGTCGTGTCTGACTTGTAGCGACCCCACGGACTGCAGCCCACCAGGCTCCTCCATCCATGGGATTTTCCAGGCAAGTGTACTGGAGTGGGTTGCCATTGCCTTCTCCAATAATGGGTATAGTTCACAGCAAATTTAGGCTCAAATAAATGCTTTTTCTAAGCACACAAATAGCTCTTTTTTTTTAAATTATTTATTTGGCTGCACTGGGTCTTGGTTGTGGCATGTGGGATCTAATTCTATGACTGAGGATCCAATACGGGTCCCCTGCATTCAGAGTCTTAGCCACTGGACCACCAGGGAAGTTCCCACACAAGCAACTCTCAAACTTTAAGGAAAAAAAAAAAATGTTAACTGACATCACAGGAAGTCACCCCACAAAGAGAAGCTGGTCCCCAGTGGTCTTCAGGATGCTGTGCTTCTTCTTTCTTCCCAACTTGTTAACAGTCCTTGAATGCTTCATTCTCACTGGCCCCTTTGAATCTCAAATGATGGGCAACTCTGCTGCCTAGTCTCAGGGCTGAGTCTCAGTAGGGAAAACATCCACCCAACACACACACACATTTTGGCCACAAAAAGCAATTTTCAAGTAATTCAGATTCTTGGCTTATTTCTACAAACCCCATGAAAAGTTTCCATAGCCAAGCATCACTTCTTTTTTTTTCCCTCAAGATTGTTTTTGATGTGCCATTCTTAAAGTCTTTATTGAATTTATTATAATATTGCTTCTGTTTTATGTTTTTGTATGTTGACTGTAGATCTTATGGGATCTTAGCTCATCTACCAGGGATTGAACCCACACCCCCTTCATTGAAGGCCAAGTCTCAACCACTGGACTGCCAAGAAGTCCCTAAGTACCATTTCTTAGAATGTCCCTATCTCTTCCATCCATTTCCTTCACAGCTGCCTCCACCCTTTCTCTTCCAAGCTCTCTGTTAAAATCTCTACCGCATATCCTAGACCCCTTCTCTTTACTGACTGACATTAGTAAAGTCTAAACAACTGGACTTACTAAGGCAGAACTGCCCATTTAAGGCAGGCATAAGAGTAAAACATTATGTTGAGAAAATTTATCCAATGGGGCAAAGACAAAAAGCTATTTGCACCTTTTCAGCATCTAATTAGCATGCCTAAAAGGCACCAGATGTTCTAAATATTTTTATTTTCTAGAAGAGTACAGATAGTAAATCTTTTATGCCTGAGAGTCATAACATCTCCATCACAACTGGTCAACATCATTGCTTTGGCATAAAACCTGTAACAAATGGACAGGCTGTGTCCCAATACATTTTTATTACAAAAACAAACAAAAGGCCAGATTAAACTCATGGGTCAGTTTGCTGAACACCTTCTCCAGAGGAAAGTGCATGTGCGCTAAGTTGCTTCACTTGTGTCTGACTCTCTGAGACTATAGATTGTAGCCCCCCAGACTCCTCCATTCATGGAATTTTCCAGGCAAGAATACTAGAGTGGATTGCCATTCCCTTCACCACAGGATCTTCCCTACCCAGGGATTAAACCTGGGTCTCCCGCTTCTCCTGCCTTGTAAGTGGATTCTTAACCACTAAGCCACCAGGAAAACCTCTAGAGGAAAAGTGCTTTTGTTTAACTTACTGTTTACTATTGATCAAGGCCCAGATGGTGTTGAATTAGATCTTGATCTGCAGAAGATGGATGAGTGGTGAATCATTTTTTTCCCATAGGATAGCAAATTAATCCTGCCAGAGAAAATAGTGAACTCAACTGTTATATTATTACCCTAGTTTGTATCTAGCTTCGCTTTATACATATTAATAATTGTATACATAATTTACATGTATATATATGTAATATAATACATATTATATACATTCTTTACATATATACACACATAATATATGTGATATATAGTATAGTGTGTATGTTTTAGGTAATGCATATTTTACATGTATAATATTTGCTCTAAAAAGGTGAAAGATTAGACAAATCTGATATTTTGTTACATCAGCAAGGTTACATCTATGCCCTGCTCAACCTGGCAGATTGGTTTTGTATTCTCAGAGGAGGAAGAAGTTAGGAACAGAGAGCTACTTGAGAGTTTTTGTGTTTCATGCTGCTTAGGAGAAGCCAAAGGCCAGCACAAGTTATGAAGGCCCCTCCCAACTCAACTTACAGACTGTAGAGCAACTCTGGGAAACCCTCCCCTACACCAGAGCTCAATGAAGCCATGTGCAAATGAGAGGAAGCAAAAACGTGTGTGAATCTGTTCTGAAGCTCCTGGGTTGCATCATGACTTTGGGAAATTCCTGAAACAGTGGAAGAGACTAGGTGAGAAGGGAGAGGTCACACGTCAGCAAGTCCAAGCAGAAGCCCACATAACATAGATTCTCTGGCTGGTGAAGTCTAAGGACATTTGGATCACACCATAGTTTTGTTTTGTTTTTTTTTTCCTTTTTGGCTTAAAACTCAACATTCAAAAAACAAAGATCATAGTATCCAGTCCCATCACTTCAAGGCAAATAGATAGGGAAACAATGGAAACAGTGACAGACTTTATTTTCTTGGGCTCCAAAATCACTGCAGATGGTAACTGCAGCAGTGAAATTAAAAGACACTTGCTCTTCAGAAGAAAAGCTATGACAAACCTAGACAGCATATGAAAAAGCAGAGACATTACTTCACCAACAAAGATCCATACAGTCAAAGCTATGGTTTTTTCCAGTAGTCACGTATGGATGTGAGATTTGGACCGTAAAGAAAGCAAAGCACCAAAGAAGTGATGCTTTTGAACTGTGGTATTGGAGAAGATTCTTGAGAGTCCCTTAAACTGCAAGAATATCCAACCAATCTTGGAAGGACTGATGCTGAAGCCGAAGCTCCAGTACCAGCTCCATTTGGCCACCTAATGCAAAGAACCGACTCATTGGAAAAGACACTGATGTTGGGAAAGATTGAAGGCAGGAGGAGAAGGGGGCGACAGAGAATGAGATGATTGGATGGCATCACTGACTCAATGGACATGAGTTTGAGCAAGCTCCAGGAGATGGTGAAGGTCAGGGAAGCCTGGCGTGCTGCAGTCCATGGGGTCACAAAGAGTAATAAATGACTGAACAACTAACCAACAACAACTTTTTGGTCACACTGAGCCACATGTGGGATCTTAGTTACCCAACCAGGGAGGGAACCCAGGCCCCCTACACTGGAATTGTGGAGTCTTAACCACTGGACCACCAGGGAAGTCCCCAGTAGTTCAATTTTAAAAGATGCAAATTTTTGTCCAGTGCTTTTTCTGCATCTATTGAGGTGATTGTATGATTTGTATCTTTTATCTATTACTATCGTGTTTCACATTCACTGATTAATGTGGAAACATCTTGGCATGACAGAAGTAAATCCCACCTGTACTGTTGAATTTGGCTTGCTAAATTTTTTTGAGAATTTTTGCATCTATATTCTTCAGGAATATTAGCCTGTAGTTTTCTTAGTAGCCTGTTGAGATAGCAGGGTAGTGCTGGCCTCATAAAATGAGTTTGAAACTGTTCCCTCCTCTTCTAAATGTTTTTTGGAAGGATTTTCAGAAGAATTGACATTAATTCTTCTTTAAACATTTGGTAGAATTCACCAGCCATCTGGTCCTAGAATTTTCTTTGTTGAAAAGTTTTTGATTACTGATTCAAAGTCCTTATTCATTATTGATCTGTTCAGATTTTCTATATCTTCATAACTCAAACTGGTAGATTATACCTTGCTAGGAATTTATCCATTTCTCTAGGTTGTCCAGTTTGTTGGCTTATAATTGTTCTTAGTCGTTTCTTATGCTCCTTTGTATTTCTGTGATTTGAAATCACAGTTGAAAACTCTCTTTAATTATAATTTTGTTTATTGAATCCTCTTTTTTTTCTTTAGTACATCTAGCTAAAGGATTGTCAATTGTGATTATCTTTTTAAAAAATCAACTCAGTTTTGTCACTCTCACCTACTGTTTTCCTAATTTCTATGTCACTTATATTACTACTGTGAAATTTGTTATCTCTTTTGTTCTGCTAAATTTAGGTTTAGTTCATTCTTTTCCTAGTTTCATGAGATGTAAGGTTAGGTTACTTATTTCCAATATTTCCTTTCTTTTAATGTAGTATTTATCACTATATACTTCCCTCTTAGCACTGCTTTTGCTTCATTCTGTAAGTTTTAGTATATTGTGTTTCTTTTTTTGTTTAAGATTTTTTTATTTTCCTTTCTATTTCATCCTTGACTCATTCGTTGTTCTTCAGGGTACTACTTAATTTCCACAGATTTGTGAATTTTCTTTTTTCCTCTGTTATTGATTCCTAGTTTCACAGCCCTGTGATCATAAAAGTTACTAGGTACGATATCAATCTTCTAAAATCTGCTAAGAAATGATCCCCTGGAGTAGGAAATGGCAACCCATTCCAGTATTCTTGCCTGGAAAATTCCATGGGCAGAGGAGCTGGTGGGCTAGAGTCCATGGCGTCGCAAAAGTTGGACACAACTGAGCATACACAATGCGTAAGATACATTTTGTAACCTAACATAGGATCTATGCTGACAAGGTTCCATACATGCCTGAGGAAAAACACGTATTCTGCTGCTGTTGGATAGAACGTCCTATATATGTCTGTTAGGTTCTTTTACTCTAAAGCACAATTCATGTTCAATGTGTGTTTACTGCGTTTTTGTATAGATGAGCTTTCCATTGCTGGAAGTCCCCTCCTATTATTGTACTGTTGTCTATTATTTCCTTCATGTATGTTAGTATTTGCCTATAGATTTAGGCACTCCAATGTTGAGTACATACATATTTACAACTATTATATCCTCTTGATGAATTAACACCTTTATTATTAAACAGTTACCTTGTGTCTTGTTACAGCTCATCACTTGATGACTATTTTATGTGACATAAGTGCAGTTTGTCACCAGGTGGGGTGAAAATGAAGTGAGTCCTTCACATAGTGCCCCAAAGGGAAGCTGGTGGCTGATCCTGCTTTCCCCTTCCCAGAAACAGGGACGCTCTCTAGCTGGGGAATTCCCTCTTGGTGCTGAGCAATGCTGGCTCGAGGGATGGGATGATGTAGGCAAAATGGATCTGTTCTTCCTTCCCATTTTGTGCGGTTATTCTCAGATTTTCTCTTCCTCTCTTTTTCTCTTCCACCTTCTTGCTGATATTTTATAAGTGGATTCCAGAGCTCTCTTGAAGCTGTTTTCATTCATAGATAGCTGACTAACTGTTGATCCTTGTTGGGGGACAGAGAATGGGTCCCCTATCACCATCTTGTGACATCACCTCAGTGATCCTGTTTTAGATGAGGAAAGTAAGGCCCAGGAAGATAAAGAACATAAAGAAGTTCACATATTCATTCAGTACTGTTTAGTGAGTACCAACCATGTGCCAGACCCTGTTCTAGGTACTAGGAGGCAACAGGAGTCAACATTTTAATGTGAAAAGACAACAGTAACCATGAAAAAAAATTATTTAGGCCTTCCCTGGTGGTGCAGTGGATAAAAATCTGCCTGCCAGTGCAGGGGACATGGGTTCGATCCTGGGTCCGGGAAGATTCTGCATGCCTTGGGGCAACTAAGCCTGTGCACTGCAACTACAGAACTAGAACCTGCACAGCTACCTGCACACTAGAACCCACCAGCTGCAACTACCAAGCCCACGTGCTGCAACTACTGAAGCCCCGGTGCCTGGAGCCTGAGCTCTGCAGCAAGGGAAGCCATCACAATGAGAAGCCCATGCACCACAAAGAAGAGTAACCCCCGCTCGCTGCAACTAGAGAAAGCCCACACGAAGCAATGAAGACCCAATGCAGCTGAAAATTAAATAAATAAATAAATTTTAAAATTAATTACTTCAGTTAGAGGTAAATGCTGTGTCAGCAATAAAACAGAGTGACACAGTAGATGTAAGGAGGTTCATCAAGGAAGCTCATCAAGGAAGACCTCTCCCAGGAAATGACTCTGAACTAAGCTCTAAATGATAAGAACAAGCCAACCACGGCCAGGAAGAACAATCCAGACAGAGAACTGTAAGTTTATATAAGCATAAAGACCCTAAGGCAGCAACCTGATGGATGAGTTCAAGAAAAAGCTAGAAGGCCAGTGTGGCTGGAGCATCATGAGAAAGAGGAGACCCTCTGAGAGAAAACAAAAATTTGGGGGTTTTGTCATATACCAATTTCCAAGGTGTCAATATTTCCATGATGGCCAACTTCAAGCTACCAACACGGTATCAGTAAATGTAAAGTTGGAAAGCCATGCACAGAGTCATCTCAGAAGCAGACGTAAGTGGCTTCAGCACATCACTGAGAGCAGTATGAAATGAAACTGATAAGGACCACTATCATCAGGTTTTATAAATCATTTTGAGGAATTTGGAGCTATTATAAGATTATTGGGAAACCATTGTAAAGATGTTAAGTAAAATATAACATTACCAGATTTACATTTTTTAAGCATTATTGTAACCATTGTGTGAAAAATGGACTGGCCAGGAGCAGAAGTGGAAGCTGAGAGACCAATTAGGAAGTTAATGCACCATCCAAGGAATACTGTGGCTTAGAATATGTTGCATCCAAATTTCTCTACAGGAAAACAAAGAAAGAAAAAAATGATTTTGGATACAATTCAGAGGTAGAAGTAATGGTCATCCTAGTGGATTGGATATGGGAATGAGGAAAATTAATGAATCAGATAGTTTCTTTAAAAAAAAATAGTTTCAGGAGATTGGGATTGACATACATACACTACTATACATAAAATAGATGACTAATAAGGGCCTAATTATAGCACAGGGAAACTCTATTCTGTAATGACCTGTGAATAGAATCTTAAAAAAGAGTGAATACACATGTATGTATAACTGATTCACTTTGCTGAACAGCAAAAACTAACTGAACCTTGTAAGTAAACTATTCTCCAATAAAAAGTTTTTTGAAAAGAGAACTTCTTAAGATTAACTAGGTAAATCTTGGTGCTATTTACTGAGGAAGACCAAGAGAGGAACAGGCTTAAAGTAGGTGATGAGTCAAAGATTCTCATTCAGGCACGTTTAGTTTGAGACGTCAGTTAGATACTCAAGTGATGATGGCAAAGAGTTGGGTAGATGTACAAGTCTGAAGCTCAGAGAAAATAAACACAGGCTGGAGATATAAACCTAGGAGTGGACAAACAGAGGGTAAAGGAAGCATGGGGCTAAAGAAGACAGACACAAAGCTGAGCCTGGGACATGCCAATATTAACAGGTAAGAGAGGAAGAGCCAGCAAAAGTGATTGAAAAGCGCAACCAGGGGCAGAGGAAAAGTAAGAGGGAAACCAGGAAAATTAAGTGCCACACAAACCAAAGCAAGGAAGCACTACAAAAACGAGGGAGTGGCCACCTGTGTCCAGTGCCGCTGATAGGTTGGGGCAGATGAGGACAGAGAACCAGCTACAAGATGGTGGTCAAGGACTGGTTTTGGCATCAGGGGAGTGGTGGCCACAGAAATCACACTGGAGTCGAATGAAGAAAGGGCAGAATTACAGTCCTCCAGGAAGGAACACAAAGAAGTGAGGTGGTGGCTGAAGAGGGATGTGGGGTGGAAGAGGACTTATTCACAAGGTCAGAACTTAGGCAGAGACCTGGGAAAGAGGGAGGAATGGATGCTGTAGCTGAGAAAAGGGTCCTGAATAGACCATGGGTTGGGGCATGAGGGGAGATGCAGAAGCCAGAGTTCAAGATGACCATTGTCCCTAGGGACACTTCGTCCACCAGAATAGAAGCAGAGATAGGTGAGCTCGGTGTTTCAGGTGGACAATAAGTTCCCGCCCTACTGTCTTTGTTGTTTCAATAAAGTACAAAATGACTATTATCAGTTGGGCTTAGGGGTGGGCAAGTGTGAAAGCATTTCTCCCTCTTCAGCTATCTCCCCTTTACCCTACTATTAATTTGGTGCAAAAGTAATTGCGGTTTTGCACTGCTGAAATTTGCTCTTTACTATTGGAACACATTCTTAAATAAATGTGGTTATGTTATACATCATTTTAATGCTCATTCCTTGCTTTTTTGCTAACAACTTATTACTTGCTGTTTATTTTACATATGTTTTAGACTGTTGAAAGATGATAACGATAACCCTGTATGTGAGACAGCAAAAGAGACACAGATGTATAGAACAGTCTTTTGGATTCTGTGGGAGAGGGAGAGGGTGGGATGATTTGGGAGAATGGCATTGAAACATGTATAATATCATATAAAAAATGAATAGCCAGCCTAGGTTCGATGCAGGATACAGGATGCTTGGAGCTGGTGCACTGGGATGACCCAGAGGGATGGTATGGGGAGGGAGGTGGGAGGGGGGTTCAGGATTGGAAACATGTCTACACTCATGGCAGATTCATGTTGATGTATGGCAAAACCAATACAATATTGTAAAGTAATTACCCTCCAACTAAAATAAATAAACTTAAAAAAAAAAAGAAATGATGCTAGACAGAAAAGCAAATTTGAGGGATTCTTTTTTATTCAAGTTAAAAATGGATCATAAAGCAGCAAAGATAGCTGGCAACATACACAATACATTTAGTGCAGGAACTGCTAACGTACAGTGCAGTGGTGGTTCAAGAAGTTTTTCAAACGAGATGAGAGCCTTGAAGATAAGGACCATAGTGACCAGCCATCAGAACTTGACAATGACCAATTGAGAGCAATCACTGAAGCTCCTCTTCTTATAACTACATGAGAAGTTGCCAAAGAAAATGGTCATTGGGCATCTGAAGCAAATTGGAAAGGTGAAAAAATTCAATAAGTGGGTGCCTCATGAGCTGACCAAAAATCGAAAAAATCATCATTTTGAAACATTGTCTCCTCTTACTCTACACAACAAAGAACCATTTCTCAATTGGATTGTGACGTGCGATGAAAAGTTGATTTTATACACCAGCTGGTGATGACCAGCTCAGTGGTTGGACTGAGAAGAAGCTCCAAAGCACTTTCCCAAAGCCAAGCTTGAACCAAAAAAAAAAGAAAGAAAGAAAGGTCATGGTCACTGTTTGCTGGTCTGCTGCCCATCTGATCCACTACAGCTTTCTGAATCCCGGCAAAACCATTACACCTGAGAAGAATGCTCAGTGAATTAATAAGATGCTCCAAAATCTACAATGTCTGCAGCCAGCATTGATCAACAATATGACCCCAATTCTTCTCCACGACGATGCCCAACTTCACGTGGCACAACAAATGCTTCAGAAGTTGAATGCACCGGGCTGTGAAGTTTTGCCTCATCTGCCATATTCACCTGATCTGCTGCCAACTGACTACCACTTCTTCAAGCATCTTGACAATTTTTGCAGGGAAAGTGCTTCCACAAGCCGCAGGAGGCAGAAAATGCTTTCTATGAGTTTGTTGCTTCCACAAGCTGCAGGAGGCAGAAAATGCTTTCTATGAGCTTGTGGAATCCAAAAGCATGGATTTTTATGCTACAGGAATAAATAAACTCATTTCTCATTGACAAAAATGGGTTGATTGTAGTGGTTCCTATTTTGATTAATAAAGATGTGTTTGAACCTAGTTATAATGATTTAAAATTCATGGTCTGAAACCAAATTACTTTTGTACCAACCTAAATAATACACACTGTCATACTCGATACCCTGAATTCTTCCCTCCTCTTTTTGTCCTTGTCCTTCTGGTCCTGCTCTGACTCACCATGCTCCCTCTCCTGAGTAACAAGTATACTTTTTTTTTAATTTTTATTTATTTATTTATTTATTATTATTTATTATTTTGGGCTGTGCTGGGTGCTCATTGCTTTGCGTGGGCTTTCTCTAGCTGCTGCAAGCGAGGGCTACTCTTCATTGCAGTGCATGGGCTTGTCATTGCAGTGGGTTCTCTTGGTGCAGAGCACAGGCTCAGGGCCCTCTAGCTTCAGTAGTTGCAGCTCATGGGCTTCAGTAGTCGTGGCTTGTGGGCTTTAGAGTGCAGGCTCAGTGGTTGTGGCGCATGGGCTTAGTTACTCTGAGGCATGTGGAATCTTCCTGGACCAGGGATAGAACCTGTGTCCCCTGAATTGGCAGACAGATTCTTATCCACTGTGCCACGAGGGAAGTCCAAGAAATCTACATTTTAAAAGCAAAGCATCTGGAAATAACACATTAGTCCCTCAACCCTCCAAATGCTTCTCTATTCAGAAGTATCTCAGCCTAATAGGGAAATTTTGTTTCCCCACAGCTAGTAGGAAGGCCTTAACCTTGAACCTGATGCCACAACTATTCACAAATGATGAATGACATATGAGACTCTGGCATGTAACTCTCTGGCCTGCAGTATGGCTGCATAACTTACATTTAACCTCCCACCCTCCATCCACAGAAAGTGAGCTTTGGGTTATCTGCCCCAAAGAGGGGAGGGTTGTCCCAGAACCATTCACAGTCCTCGCCAATACCTCAGAAGGGGCAGATGGGGATTCAAATACAACCTGTAGAATGTCTACACAGCTGACACTCAGCTCTGCTTACTGTTACAAGTGGATGGAACTCAGGCTTGGATACCCACCCATTTCCCTTTCCTCCATAATGACACCAGGGCCACCTTCCTCTGCCATCACAAAGGGGAACCAGTCCTCCAAGCCAAGCAGGGGTGGAGGCCGATGCCTGAAAAATAAATTATTTCACCCACAGCTATTTTTTTTTTCATCAACAGAAATACCTCTAGGCTGAGTTGGCAAATGAGAACCTGAGAAACGTGCAGGGAAATCCTGGTCCCTGCTGCAGCTACTGAGTAATCGCTCTGAATTCATCTTGTCTCTCCCAGAACGCTGCCTCCACTTCCTTGGGAATTCCCCCAGAACAGGGAGTTTGCAATGAACTTGATGTCGTGCTGTTTATTTCTAAGGCTGCACATGGAATATTTGTGGAACTTCCTTTGCAAGAGCAAATGGTGACCTTTAAACTTTCATCGAAAGAAAAGGAAGTAAATGCTATAATAAGATTCTCTCAGCCGATACTATCTAGCAGGGCTAAAAGCCTCTTACCTTTGGAGTGACCCCAGCAGAGCCCCTGAGAGACACTTGGGCAGGGGCTCCCTAGTTTCTCAGGGCCTAAACCCCAGAGACCCTTCCTCCTCCCAGCCGCCCTCCACTCTCAGGAAGCCTTAGATTTCATTTTCTAAGATCAGGATAACAAAAACTCATCTATAAGAACTCTGTAGTCTCCACCTGAACCTATTTCCCAAACCTGTCCCTCCACACCCACCCACTCATCAGCAACTTGGTCTTTCTGTATGAGGAAGGAACTTTCTACCTGGTCACCAAAAAAGTCCAGGCCTTCAGGCTGCTCCTCATCGGCTGAGTTCCTGCCACCTCAGAAACTCTGGGCTCTTAAATATCTCTTCCTGGGACTTCCCTGATGATTCAGTGGTGAAGACTCCATGCTTCCACTGCAGAGGGCATAGGTTTGACCCCTGGTCCGGGAACTAAGATCCCACATGTCATGTGGCATAGCCCAAAAAATAAAAACTAAGTCTCTTCCTGGCCTCAGGCCCTGGAACACTTTAGAAATGAAATGTTAAGTCACTCAGTCATGTCTGACTCTTGCAACCCCATGGACTGTAGCCCACCAGGCTTCTCTGTCCATGGAATTCTCCAGGCAAGAATACTGGAGTGGAATGCCATGCCCTTCTCCAGGGGACTTTCCCACCCAGGGATCAAATCTGCATTTTAGGCAGGTTCTTTACCATCTGAGCCACCAGGGAAGCTCAGCATCCCCTTACTCAGAGGCTTATCTTAACTCCCCTCCCTTTCTCTCTCTTCTTTTCCTGGCAGGAAGACTCACCCTTAACTGACTCCTGAGGTGCCTCTCTTGACCTTCACACCATCCTAAACTAAGCTGCAGCATCTCATTTGTCTTCATTTACCCTTACTCATGGCAGGCACATTCTCCTCCTGGGAAGTTTCCCCAAATCAGCTGGTGAAGTAAAAGAAGAAAAGGAGGAATGAAGGGAGAGAGAGAGACGGAAGGAAGGAGGAGAAACGAGCTTTTATTGAACAATAAACATAACCAATACATTGGGCAGTCTGAACAGCACGAATGGCAACATGAAATGATTTTGTTTTCAGCTTGTTTTGTGTACGGTGTTAGAGAATGTTCACATTTCATCCCTTTACATGTAATTGCCCAGTTTTTCCAGCACCGCTTATTGAAGAGACTATCTTCTCCATTAAATATTCTTGCCTGCTTTGTCATAGATTGTTGTGTGTGTGTTGTGTTGTGTTGCTGTGCTCAGTCATGTCCGAATCTGTAACCCCATAGACTGTAGCCCACCAGGCTCCTTAGTCCATGGGATTCTCCAGGCAATAATACTAGAGTGGGTTGCCATTTCTTCCTCCAGGGGATCTTCCCAACTCAGGGATCAAACCAGCATCTTCTGTGTCTCTTGCATAGGCAGACAGATTCTTTAACACTAAGCCGCTTGGGGAGCCTTGTCATAGATTAGCTGACATAAGTGCATGGGTTTTTTCTGGGTTTTCTATCTTGTTCCATTGATCTATATGTCTGGTTTTGTGCCAGTACCATACTGTTTTGATTACTGTAGCTTTGTGGTATTGTCAGGCAAAGTGATTCCTCCAACTCTGTTCTTTCTCAGGATTGTTTTGGTTATTTGGGATCTTTTGTGTTTCCATACAAATTTTAAAATGATTTGTTCTAGTTCTATGACAAATGCCCTTGGTAATTTGATAGGAATTGTACTCTTGCCTGGAAAATCCCATGGATGGAGGAGCCTGGAAGGCTGCAGTTCATGGGGTCGCTGAGGGTCGGACGCAACTGAGCGACTTCACTTTCATGCATTGAAGAAGGAAATGGCAACCCTGGAGAACCCCAGGGACGGAGGAGCCTGGTGGGCTGCCGTCTATGGGGTTGCACAGAGTCGGACATGACTGAAGTGACTTAGCAGTAGCAGCAGTAAATCTGTAGGGTGCCTTGGGTGATAGGGTCATCTTAACAATATTAATTCTTCTAAACCAAGAATGCAGTATATCTTTTCATCTGTTTTCCTGCAGCAACTGCTTCAAACATGCTGTCAGAGCCCTCTGATGCCTCCAGCCAGTGCAGAGCTTTCTCTTGAATAATCTTCATATTTGAACAGTCTCAGATTCCAGATAAAGATGGCAGATATGAACTCTTCCACTACTGCTATTTCTGTTGCCAAACCCACTAAAATAACATTAAAGCAGTCTTTAAAGCCACAAACCCACAAGGATGAAGAGAACAGGAAAGGAGACAGCAATAACGGGAGGGGATGAAGACCAGACAGCTCCCTAGCATGCCCTGTGCTGAGTTTCACATTCACAACAGAGATGCAAGAGTTCCCAGCCTCACACAGGAGTTTTGCAAGGCGGGGGCAGGGGGGTGGAATCAAAAGCTGGAAAGCAGTAGTTGGACAAGTGGAAGCTGACCTTAAGTGAGCAGTGGGAAAACTGAGAACCAGCCAACATCTAGTATCTCTGAAAGAGGGAGTAGAGGGTAAAATATGGAAGGTTGCTTAAAAGCTGATAAAGAGACCAAAAAAAAGTATATCTTGTGCAATTCTATTTTCATAAAACTCTAGAAAATGTAAACTAAGTCACAGTGACAGAAAACAGATCAGTGTTTGCTGGAAATGAAAGAGGGGAGAAGGAATTATCAAGAGGCCTGCAGGAACTTAAAGTGAAGAATGCCTTCACTATCTTGATTGTCGTGATGGTTTTGCATGGGTACATCAAAACATATGAATTGCACAATTTAAACATGTGCAATTTATCATATGTTGGTTTTACCTCAGTAAAGTTGTTTTTTTTAGAAGTGCTGACAGGGCTGTGAGGGAATTCTCATTTGTTGCTGCCTGTCTCAGTGTTTTTGAAGAGCAACATGATAGTCATTTAACATCTGGATAATAATTAAAGTGGAGAAGGAAACGGCGACCCACTCTAGTATTCTTGCCTGGGAAATCCCATGGACAGAGGAGCCTGGGGGGCTACAGTCCATGGGGAAACAAGGAGTCAGACATGACTTAGTGACTGAACAGCAACAACAAACAATAATTAAAATGACATTAACAGGGGAAAAAACTAATAAGTAGATCTACAGATAATTTTTCCCATGCTAATACAAGACAACAAATTGATTCTGTAAAGGCTGTAAAATAAAGTGTCATTGAACTAGGGAACACCAAGTATATCTGAAGGTGGGAGAAGTATTACAAACAGTAATTTCTTAAATTTATTTATTTATTTTTATTTTTGGTTCCACTGGATCTTCGTTGCTGTGTGTGGGCTTTCTCTAGCTGCAGTGAGTGGGTTAGTTTGCTTCCTTGCAGTGCTGGGGCTTCTCATTGTGGTGGCTTCTCTTGTTGCAGAGCATGGTGTCTAGGGTGTCTGGGCTCAGTAGCTGTGGCACATGGTCTTAGTTGTGCCACAGCACGTGGACTCTTCCTGAACCAGGGATGGAAATTGTGTCTCCTGCATTGGCAAGCAGATTCTTAACCACTGGACCACCTGTGCTACAGGAAGAACCTGGGCTACTTTTCAAACTTGTCTGGATGTTTAAGGATTTTTGTGGTGAGAACTGGCAGGGGAGCAGAGGAAGCAAAAATACCAATCTCACATCTATTTCAAAGTTTCTCATGGGTCCTACTCAGCCTGGCCCATGGCTCTGGGACAAGGAGGCGTGTCGGTTCCTTCACTTTTTCCTCCTTGCCCTTCCTCCTCTGTCCTACCTTCCTCCCTGATTTGGAGCCTAGGAAGAAGCAGTGGGGAGTAGGGAAAGTCTTTCACGTCTGGGGTTTGCCAACCAGACCGAGCCTGCCCTGAGTGATGGGAGAGCCGGGTGGAAACCAAGGTCAAGCCAGTACTTGGAGACAGCAGGTCCAGGCAGGTCAGATGAACCGGTGGGGCAAGCAGCAGGAAGTCACTCATTGGCATGAGCTGATTTGAATGCGGGGGCAGGAGAATCTGCCCAGGAATCTGCGGTGAGGAAACATTGTGGCATTCTTCTTCAGTAGGTGCCTCTGTTCAGGCACGGAAATCAGGAGAACGGGCTTGGGAGAGTTATTTCATCAGAGACTCCATGAGACGTGGGGGTAAAAAAGTACCAAAGGCGGTAGGGACATGATCTTCTCTCTTCTGTCCTGATGCAGAATAGCCTTGATGCTTGTCCACAGGCAGGTCCTCAGAGGGCAGCCCCTCCTGGAGGGACCGTGCCTCTGGCCTGTACATCAGCTTTCTCTGCTGATACCCGGCAGCAGGGCCAGCACCATGCCCTCAAGAAGCATCACAAGCCACTCCCAACAAAAGCAGCGTCAGTGCCACGTGGAGACTGTAATTCCCAGGCCGATTTACATATGAGATAGTGTCAAAGCTATCTCTGACTCTAAGGTAAGCCGGGTGAGATACAGGAGCAGACTCTGAGTTCTTGGCCAGAAGGAAACAGCAGTCAGGGAAACTGGAATTACGCTTTTGTAGTTTCTTTTTTTTTTTTTTTTTTAATTTTTATTGGCGTGTAGTTGATTTACAATGTTGTGTTAGTTTCAGACTTATTGAATAGTGAATCATTTATACATATACATGGCAATCCACTAAAATATTCTTGCCTGGAAAATTCCATGGACAGAGGAGCCTGGCAGGCTACAGTCCATGGGGTCGCAAAGAGCTGGACACGACTGAGAATGCATGTATGCATGCACTCATTTTTTAGATTCCTTTCCATATTTATTTTGTTTTTTGGCCACACCGTGTGGCATGCAGAGCCTTAGTTCCCTGACCTGTGATCAAACCCATGCCCCCTGCATGGGAAGCATAGTCTTAACAACTGGACTGCCAGGGAAGTCCCCATTTTTACTACAGAGTATTGAATAGAGTTCCCTGTGCTATACAGTAGTCCTTATTTGTTTTTCCAGTTTCTTTACACCCACACAGTTGTGAGACCCAGAGTACCTTTGTTTTGTCTTTTTAGGTTTAGTCTTTCAACAGCTTTATTGAGATGCAACTGACCAGTCTAAACAAATGCACACACTGAAAGAGTACAGTCTGATCATTTTGACAAAGGCAAATACCAGTGAAACTATCCCCACAATCAAGATAATGAACATTTCCATTAACCCCCAAAGTTTCTTCATGCCCCTGTGTAAACCCCCCACCCCCAACCAACTCCCAACACCAGACAACTACTGATGCTTATTGCCCCATAAGTCAGTTTGCATTTTCTAGAACCTTCTATAAATGAAATCATACAGCATGTACTCTTCCACGTTTGGCTTCTTTCAGCATAACTATTCTGAGATTCATCCAGATTGATATGAATGTCATCAGTTTATTCCTTTTGGTGGCTGAGCAGTTTCCCATTGTGTGTGGATGTACCATAGTTTGTTTATCCATTCATTTATTGATGACATTGGGTTGTTGCCATTTTTAAAATATTTATCTTTATTTACTTATTTGCTTGCTTCACGTTTTATTTGTGGCACGAGGGATTTGTAGTTGCAGCATGTCAAATCTTAGTTGCAGGATGTGGGATCTAATTCCCCAGTCAGGTACTGAACCGGGCCCCCAGCACTGGGAGTGTGGAGTCTTAGCCGCTGGATCACCAGGGAAGTCCCTGCCGTTTTCAAATAATGACGAAGTTGCTATAAATACTCTTGTATGTGCTTTTGTATAAACATATGTTTTCATTTCCCTTAGATAAATAAAAACCTAAGTGGAAGGTCTGAGTCATATGATAAATAAATGTTTAAATGAATAAACTGTCACCTTCCTTGGAAGAAAAGTTATGTCCAACCTAGATAGCACTTTCAAAAGCAGAGACATTACTTTGCCGACTAAGGTCCGTCTAGTCAAGGCTATGGTTTTTCCTGTGGTCATGTATGGATGTGAGAGTTGGACTGTGAAGAAGGCTGAGCGCCGAAGAATTGATGCTTTTGAGGTGTGGTGTTGGAGAAGACTCTTGAGAGTCCCTTGGACTGCAAGGAGATCCAACCAGTCCATTCTGAAGGAGATCAACCCTGGGATTTCTTTGGAAGGAATGATGCTAAAGCTGAAACTCCAGTACTCTGGCCACCTCATGCGAAGAGTTGACTCTTTAGAAAAGACTCTGATGCTGGGAGGGATTGGGGGCAGGAGGAGAAGGGGACGACGAGGATGAGATGGCTGGATGGCATCACGGACTCGATGGACGTGAATCTGAGTGAACTCCAGGAGATGGTGATGAACAGGGAGGCCTGGCGTGCTGCAATTCATAGGGTCGCAAAGAGTCGGACACGACTGAGCGACTGAACTGAACTGAACTGAACTTGTTTCCCAAAGTGATTGTATCATTTTTCATTCTCACCAGTACAGTATGAAAGTTCTATTCCTCTACATATTCATCAACACTTGGTATGGTCAGTCTTTTTCATAGCAGACATTCTTATAGGTGTGATGTGAGGTCTAAAGAGACTAGAGTTACACGGGTATCTTCTTTGGCACCAAGAACAATGCCAGGCCTAGGGGAAATACTTGTTGCTTGATTGATCAATCTTCTTCGAGTAAATGGAATCAGTTACTAACTGGTTGTCCTATGGGTTAAACTGTGCCTAACCAAAGGCACAGACACAGAGACAATGATGCACAGAAGGCAGAACATCTAGTAAAATATTAGTTCAGTTCAGTTCAGTTCAGTTCAGTTCAGTCGCTCAGTCGTGTCCGACTCTTTGCGACCCCATGAATCGCAGCACGCCAGGCCTCCCTGTTCATCACCATCTCCTGGAGTTCACTCAGACTCACGTCCATCGAGTCCGTGATGCCATCCAGCCATCTCATCCTCTGTTGTCCCCTTCTCCTCCTGCCCCCAATCCCTCCCAGCATCAGAGTCTTCTCCAATGAGTCAACTCTTCGCATGAGGTGGCCAAAGTACTGGAGTTTCAGCTTCAGCATCATTCCTTCCAAAGAAATCCCAGGGCTGATCTCCTTCAGAATGGACTGGTTGGATCTCCTTGCAGTCCAAGGGACTCTCAACAGTCTTCTCCAACACCACAGTTCAAAAGGATCAATTCTTCGGCGCTCAGCCTTCTTCACAGTCCAACTCTCACATCCATACATGACCACAGGAAAAACCATACCCTTGACTAGACAGACCTTAGTCGGCAAAGTAATGTCTCTGCTTTTGAAAATGCTATCTAGGTTGGACATAACTTTTCTTCCAAGGAGTAAGCGTCTACTCACTCAACTTCCCAGGGGCTCAATTTTCTTATCTGTAAAATGGAAAACTTTAGGATAATTGATTTGCATAAGTTCATGGTTGGTCAAAATTTTATCAGTGAATAAAGTTTTCTTCTATCATACTACAGAAATTTCATTTCTATGAGAGATGCAAATTTCCAAATATTTTAAGGACTGTATCAGATGCAAAAGCAGAGAATTTGAATATTTTTGAGTATTTATTTTTTTACCAAGAAACTCACCTTTTGTTGGATTTCCACAACTACCTTATAAGGAGGGGTACCCCATTTCAGATGCTAGAAAACATCAGTCTGTCAGACTCCAAAGCCCGGGTTCTCTTTCCTGCAGCAATAAGTGAAGGAACTAGTTCTCTACAGATGCATTAACCACTCAGGACCCCTGCCTGTGTGAAATCTGTCCACCAAAGCTGAATGGAGATGTAGTTTCCCAATAATCTCCTCAATCATTCTCAACCCAATCCTTAACACAGATAGTTTCACCAGGCCTAGAGACAAAGTTGTTGAGGATTTAAAAAAAGAAGAATGTGTAGCAAATGAATTTATATGCAACACAGAAATAGAATCCCAGACATAGAAAATAAACTGATGGTTACTCAAAGGGAATGGGGGAAAGAGAAATAAATCAGAAGTTTGGGATTAACATATACACACTACCATATATAAAATAGGGGCTTCCCTGGTATCTCAGCTGGTAAAGAATTCACCTGCAATGAAGAAGACACTGGTTCAATTCCTGGGTCGGGAAGATTCCCTGGAGAAGGGGTAGGCTACTTACTCCAGTATTCTTGGGCTTCCCTGTTGGCTCAGACGGTAAAGAATCTGCCTGCAAAGTGGGAGACCTGGGTTCGATCCCTGGGTTGGGAAGATCCCTTGGAAGAGGGCAGGGCAGCCCTGTCCAATATTCTTGCCTGGAGCATCCCTACATAGAGGAGCCTGGCATGCTGCAATCTATGGGGTGGCCAACAGTCAGACAGAGCTGAGCAACTAAGCACTGCATAGCATATATAAAATAAGGACCTACTGTAAAACACAGGGAACTATACTCAATATTTTTTTATTTTGTCTTGGGGTATAGCCCATTAACAATATTGTGATAGCTTCAGGTGAACAGTGAAGAGACTCAACCATACATACACATGTATCCATTCTTCCCCAAACTCTCCTCTCATCCAGGCTGCCAGATAACATTGAGCAGAGTTCCCTGTACTATACAGTAGGTCTTTGTTGGTGGTTATCCACTTTAAATATAGCAGTGTGTACATGTCCATACCAAAATCCCTAACTATCCCTCCCCCCACCCCACCCCCACCCACCAGCAACCATGAGTTCATTCTCTAAGTCTGTGAGTCTGTTTCTGTTTTTTCTTTTAATAAGTTCATTTGTAACTAAGTCTGTGAGTCTCTTTCTGTTTTGTAAGTCAGTTCATTTGCATTGTTTCTTTTTAGATTCCACTTGTAAGGGATGTCATACGATATTTCTCCTTCTCTGACTTACTTCACTCAGTACAACAATCTCTAGGTCCATCCATGCTGCCGCAAATGGCATTATTTCATTATTTTTACTGGCTGTATATGCAATACTTTTAATAATCTATAAGGGAAAAGAATCTGAAAAAGGATAGATAGATGTGTAACTGAACAACTTTGCTGTACACTTGAAACCAACACAAAATTGTAGATTAACTATACTTCAATAAATATAAAAAATCAAAAATTTTTATATTGTAATTAAAATAAAAGAAGAAGAATGTGGTTCACCTCAGCTCCATTGGACAGAGCAGCGCGTGAGCAGCAGAAAGGCCAGCCCATACTGTTCTTCACACCTGGAGAACTCAGGAGTCCACCATATTTCAGGAGGGCCACAGACAAGCCGAGTCTTCACTGAGGAGAGAAACCAGCTCAGTGAGGGGTCTGAGAGACAAGCTATGTAAAGAGAACTCAGAGAAAACTTGGCGGGGGTCGGGGGGGGGGCAGTGTATATGATCAATGTCATCACCTTCCTCAAGAGCTCTGCTGTGGTGTCATACCTTCCGTGCACCTTTTCGGATATATCTTGGATCAACAGCTGGGACTCACAGAGGTGCTTACAGGCTTCAGTTCATTCACCAAAAGTGAGAATATTCTACTAGCAGAGCTGTCCAGTTGCAGAGTGGGCAGCTTCACAAAGTTTGTTGTTTTAGTTGCTAAGCCCTGTCTGAGTCTTTTGTGACCCCATGGACTGCAGCCCTCCAGGCTCCTCTGTCCATAGGATTTCCCAGACAAGAATACTGGAGTGGGTTGCCATTTCCTCCTCCAGGGGATCTTTCCAACCCAGGGATTGAACCTGCATCTCCTGCATTGTGGGCAGATCCTTTACCACTGAGCCACCAGGGAAGCTTGCTTCACAAAGCTACAAGTACCCCCATCTCTCAAATCACCCTAGTCTTTGCAAGAAATGCAGGCGAAGGTACTTACTTCTACCGTGAGGAAAAGTTGGACTAGGAAACAGGTCCAAAATTCTAAGAAGTAAGGTATGGTCGATCATATACTAGGAGTTTTCTAAGGTCTCTGCTTAATGAAACTCAAGAACTGAGACAGGAAATGCCAAATTAGACATTAAGAGATTGCATTAAGACAAGGCAAGTGGATGGAAATGAAGTAATGAGTTCTAGGGCCTGGCTCAATTACAGTGATGAGGGCTGAGAAAGAAGATTTTCCAGAATATTAAGTAAGGCTAAACATGGGCCCAGGCCAACTGGAGAGGAGTAGTCTGGAGGGACTTTATACAATGATCTGCTACCCAAAAAAGAGGCATACCCACCCCCTTCAGAAGCCCAGAAGAGAAAAACCCGAAGGGCTGAAGGCCAGAGGAAGATCTCTTTGTAAAATTTTCATAAGCAATTGGAGAAGACTTTTTTTTAATGTTTTAAATGTTTTTAAACAGTTTTAAATGTTTTTCTTAGTATAACAAAAGTAATATATGTTTGTGGTTGAAATATATTAAATAAAGAAAAGCACAAAGAAGAAAATTTAAAATATCTGTAATCCAAAATTCAAAATATTTCTGTTTGTGACATACTGGTATATATCCAGCCAGTCTTATTTGTTTTTATAACATGGGGTCATAAATACTGCTCAGGAACTGAAATGCAGACCAAAAGGGAAAAAATATATTTGCTTCAATGAAGTCAATGAGTTTACATTATTATTTTATAAAGAAGTTTTAAAAAGTAATAATAGGGACTTCCCTGGTGGTCCAGTGGCTAAGACACTGTGCTTCCAATGTAGGGAGCTGGGTTCGATCCCTAGTGAAGGAACTAGACCCCACATACCACAGCTAAGAGTTCACTAGCCCCATCTAAAGACCCTACATGCCACAACCAAGACCCAGAATTATGTAAATATCTGCCTTTACTTTCTTCTCATAATTTTATGATTTTTTTTTTAATGTCTGTGCCTTTCATTTATTTGGAACTGAATTTTAATTTGGAGGCTTTCCTGGAGGCTCAGACAGTAAAGAATGTGCCTGCCAATGCAGGAGACCCGGATTTAATCCCTGGGTCAGGAAAATCCCTTGGAAAAAAGAATGGCAACCCACTCCAGCATTCTTGCCTGGAGAATCCCATGGACAGAGGAGCCTGGTGGGTTATGGTCCATGGGGTCACATAGTCTGACATGACTGAGAGACTAGCACTTTTGGACATGGAGAAGGCAACCTTTCATTTTTTCAATGGATGATTCCTTCCTGAACAGCATTCATTCATTAACATAAGCATTCCCCCACTGCTTTTAAATACTGAAAGTTTAGCTTTGACGTGGAGTCCACCACCTTTCAGGCTACATTTCAGGAAATCTTTTTTTTTTTTTTTTTTTTTTTTAGACTGAGACTCAGAAGATCCTGTCTGCTCCCTCAAACCTATGAGACAGAGAATACGTCACTTCCTTTTTTTTCACTTTGTTTCTATGAATTCCTTCTTTGCAAACTCTACAAGGAAAGGCCACTGGTTCCGTTTTACAGAAATTCTCAGGACCACAGACAAAGCAGAACTAAGTAAAATGGGGAAATATGGGAAATGCTTTCTATAGGTGAAGCCCACCTCATGTGACTCAAACTGTCTAGCGCGTAAATCACTATTTTCCTCCCCAAACCATTTCCTCCTCCAGACTTCTCCAATTCTATTGTCCAGATTGATGTCACCATAGAGTCCTTGTTCTCTCTCAAACACCCAGGACCCATCAGGGTCCATTCCTCCTTCCCCACTTGGGCCTCTCTGATTCATTTTCTCCGTCCGGTCCCATCACGACTTCCCTCTGCCCATCCTTCCATCACTTTTCACCTGGAGGAGCAGACTGAGCTTCTACCTTCACTCACTTCCTATGCTAATAACTGTCAGAAATTTCCCCAATGCAGCATTGCTCTGCTCCAAACACTCCAGGGGTTCCTTCTTGGAACCCCTTCATAAACGGAAGTTCAGATATTATAGTTAGCGATGCCCACCACTACTTGGGAACCCCACCCACCTCTTCAGTCTTTTCTCCTTCCTCTGACACAAGCTCTCATTTGATCTCTTCAACATTTCGTTATTTCTCTCTTCTTCTACCTTCAGTCTCAGCTGGATTTAAGGATTATTTATCCAAGTATTGAATAAAGCATGATGGTGCCCAATGTTAATTTTTAACATTTTAAATTACATTGTACCTTAATGCTCATGTATTTACTTTTCTCAGTGGGTTAGTAATTCCTAGTTGACACAGTGGTAAAGAATCCACCTGCCAATGCAGGAGATGCAAATTCCATCCCTGGTAGGGAAGATCCCCTGGAGGAGAATATGGTAACCCTCTCTGGTATTCTTGCCTGAAAACTTTCGTGGACAGAGGAGCCTGGCAGGCTACAGTCCACCGGGTCACAAAGAGTCAGACATGACTGAGCACAGCACTGCACAGCAGTGGGTCAGTAGCCCTCACAAAGCACAGTTCTCAGGCCCAGCATACGACCTTGCTTTCTCCAAGCTCTTCTTTTAAGAGACATCAATATCTGCAAAGTGCACTATATTTGGTCCTGGAAATTTTGCATGGAAGATTTTATCAGACCACTTTCCTCTAAGCCACGAAAAGGCTGGGGGCAGAATAGGGCATGGGGTGACGAAAATGAAAGGGCTGGAACAGGTCAGAACAAGCTAGAAGGAGCAATGAGTAACACCACACGTGAGCTGATGGCTTCAGCTGCACTGTGCCCTGTGGATGGACCAGAGCTAGCAGCTCCTTTGATTCTCAGGGACTCACACTCTCTATGCTTTCCCTAGTTCCTTGGCTTCCCATTTCCTCTTTCCACTCTTTCCCAGGCACCTGCCTCTGACTACCAGCTGCACCTCTCAGAGCCTCTCACCCTTTCTCAAGACTTGAACTGCTAAGGATTCCACATCACCATCTCCAGCCCATTGGCTCTTTCTGAGCTGTAAACACATGGCCCAACTCCCACTGGCTTCAGTCAGGGGCCCCCTCCACAGCCTCTTTTGCAAGTCTGTTAGAGGTTAAACCATCTGCCTCCAATGCGGGAGACCCGGGTTCGATCCCTGGGTCGGGAAGATCCCCTGGAGAAGGAAATGGCAATCCACTCCAGTATTCTTGCCTGGAGAATCCCATGGACGGAGAAGCCTAGTAAGTTACAGTCCACGGGGTCGCAAAGAGTCGGACACGACTGAGCGACTTCACCTTCACCTTACCATTTATCTTAGAACATAGTGCTGTAGTTATTCCTCACTGCTCCTTCCACAATAGGGATAACTGTTAATAAAATACATCAGCCATCCGAGGGGCTATCTTCCTCACATCCCCTGTCTATCAAGTCTTGTAGGTTTTACCTTCTAATAACCCAAATACACCCTTCCTCTCTACCTCCACTGCCATAGTTATTCCTCACTGCTCCTTCCACAATAGGGATAACTGTTAATAAAATACATCAGCCATCCGAGGGGCTATCTTCCTCACATCCCCTGTCTATCAAGTCTTGTAGGTTTTACCTTCTAATAACCCAAATACACCCTTCCTCTCTACCTCCACTGCCAGGACCCACATCAGAGCCATCCTCATCTCTTACTGGGAGGACTCAGTAGCTTTCTCCCCTCATTTGCTTTCTCCAGTTTAAACACAATACAGATCTTTTAAAAATACAAACCTGATTTTACCTGCTCAAAACATCTCGATACTGCCTTCAGGATAAATCCGATGTCCTTAATGTGTTTACAAGGCTACCAGTCATGACCTGGCCCTGCCAACCCCTTCACCCTCATGTCAGGCCACTTAAAGTCCCCTCACTCTTTTGGCTTCTGCCAAGGTGGCCCTTTTTTCAGTTTCTCTAATACACCATAGTCCTTCTAGATTTGGGGCCAACATGCACGCTGTTCTCATTGCTCAAGATATGAATCGCTTTCCCTACATCTACCTGCACATTCATCAGGATAAATCCTCCTCTTTCTATTCATTACATTGTTTCCCTTTAAGAATAGATTCAGTTCTCCCCTCCCCCACCCATATATATCTCTAGCATCCCACATGACGGCTTTCTTAATAACCACTCACAGCTGTGATCATGTGTGCAAGATAGGGTTTCCGGCTAGCAGAAATGATCCATGACGTTGTTTTTTGGGGGCGGGGCAGGGGAAAGGGAGAGGTTTGGCTGTGCCATGCAGCTTGTATCATCTCAGTTACCTGACCAGGTATTGAACATACACCGTTGGCAGTGAAAGTTCAGAGTCCTAACCACTGGATTGCCTGGGAATTCCCAGAACCATGTTTCTCTTAATCACTCTCTGGCTTCAAACAGGTTCCCAGATCAAAGATCCCCAACTTCTATGAATGAATGAACTGATAACCTTTAATAATTACTCCAGCCTACATCTGGTCCCATCACTACATGGGAAATAGATGGGGAAACAGTGGAAACAGTGTCAGACTTTATTTTTGGGGGCTCCAAAAGGCCTGGCGTGCTGCGATTCATGGGGTCACAAAGAGTCGGACATGACTGAGCGACTGAACTGAACTGAACTGATTATACCCACTCTAGACAAGCTTGCATTCAACTTAGAATTCCTTTGACTGTAACCTGATCTCTTACCAGCCATGTTTGACATTCCCTGCAGCAAATCTATGCTTTCCATTCTGTGTCCAGGAGGTAATAGGGCTAGGAAAGAAAGGTCCTAATTCCATGAATGGAAGAGGCGGAATAAATCCCAAAGTGGGAATAGCTTGAGCAAAGGTGGAAAGATGGGAGAATGTGGGACATTTAGGGAGAAGGAAAAGGAAACTAGTAGTAAACTGAACTCTCTGGGGGAGGGAGGAACCTACTATATGGCACAAGGAACTCTACTTGGCAATAGTACTGGAGTGGGTTGCCATTTCCTTCTCTAGGGAATCTTCCCAACCCAGGGCTCAAACCTGGGTCTCCTGCATTGTAGACAGACACTTTACCATCTGAGCCACCAGGAAAGTCTACTTAGTGCACTTCAGTTCAGTTCAGTTCAGTTCAGTCGCTCAGTCGTGTCTGATTCTTTGCAACCCCATGAATCAGCACGCCAGGCCTCCCTGTCCATCACCAACTCCTGGAGTTCACTCAGACTCACGTCCATCAATTCAGGGATGCCATCCAGCCATCTCATCCTCGGTCGTCCCCTACTCCTCCTGTCCCCAATCCCTCCCAGCATCAGAGTCTTTTCCAATGAGTCAACTCTTCACATGAGGTGGCCAAAGTACTGGAGTTTCAGCTTTAGCATCATTCCTTCCAAAGAAATCCCAGGGCTGTTCTCCTTCAGAATGGATTGGTTGGATCTCCTTGCAGTCCAAGGGACTCTCAACAGTCTTCTCCAACACCACAGTTCAAAAGCATCAATTCTTCGGTGCTCAGCCTTCTTCACAGTCCAACTCTCGCATCCATACATGACCACTGGAAAAACCATAGCCTTGACTAGACGGACCTTAGTCGGCAAAGTAATGCACTATGGTGACCCAAATAGGAAGGAAGTCCAAAGGGGAGGGGATGTATGTGTAAGTATAGCTGAATCACTTTGCTGTATGGTAAAAAACTGACACAACATTGTAAAGCAACTACACTCCATTAAACATTAATTTTAAAAACTGATTGGCGTTTCCTGACTGCAGATGCACTAGAAATTTGAAGTTCACTGGGGAGAATGAGTGGTTTCAAGTTCTGTGTATAATAAATGACACAATATTCCTCCTTTTAGTAGCAGAACTATAACTTAAGCTAATGTGCTAACCGAATAATAAAAATCTCAAGATAAGAGTTAAATAAATAAATAAACTGAACACTCTTACAACCTCATTTAATCTTTCCAAAATTCCTAAAGAATTACTAGCCCAGTTTTATAGATAAGGCAACTAAAGCTGTAAAAGTTAAGGAATTTGCCCAGGGCACAATGGGCTTCCCAAGTGGCACTAGTGGTTAAGAATCTGCCTGCCAATGCAGGAGACAAAAAGCAGGATCAGACTAGTAGGTTTGAGCCCCGGGTTGGGAAGATCCCCTGGAGGAGGAAATGGCAACCCACTCCAATATTCTTGCCAAAAGAATCCCATGGACAGAGGAACCTGGCGGCTACAATCCATAGGGTCACAAAGAGTCAGACACAATTGAGCACACACATAGTAGGGGAGACAGATATGAAATGTCTTTTTGCTTTTACTTACATTATTTCCTCAGCCTGTACTGTCCATTCTCCACTATCTAGATCTAATTCTTTGAGACACAGCTAAAATGCAGCCCTCAGAGGTCCTGAAAGTCGTTCAGTCATGTCCGACTCTTTGTGACCCCATGGACTATATAGTCCATGGAATTCTCCAGGCCAGAATACTGGAGTGGGTAACCTTTCCCTTCTCTAGGGGATCTTCCCAACCCAGGGATCGAGCCCAGGTATCCTTCATTGCAGGCAGATTCTTTACCAGCTGAGTCACAAGGGAAGCCCAAGAAAACTGGAGTGGGCAGCCTATCCCTTCTTCACCAGATCTTCCCAACCCAGGAGTCAAAACTGGGTCACCTGAATTGCAGGAGGATTCTTTACCAACTGAGCATCAGTAACTCCTTTCCCATCTATCTGCTTCTGTCCTATTACAGCACTTCTTTTATTCTGCTTGTCCTTTCAGCATCTGCACAGGTCTTGCCCACAAGTTCCTGTTAAGGGCCAACGGAGTTCTTTTCCACCTCTTTCATGTGGCTTCCAATACAATACCTTACACGGGATGGATCTGTGAAGCAGGTTGTCAAGAGGGCTCCAGGAAGGTTTCATGAAAGTGTGCTCCATAGAATCACCTGCTCCCCTCTGCCTCCAGGTCCTCCTGCTGAGTCCAGGCTCTCTTAGGCTGCCCCTTCTCTCCCAAGGGAGTCACAGTGCTTTGAGCAGCCCTGCAGAGAATATAGTGGTCTATTGAGGACACCACTGGATGGAAGGAGGAAATTAAGATCATATTTGTTTCTTAGATGTTCTTTTATCTTTTTTCAAAATACTCCAACAATTGTCCAGGCTTTCAAGCTCAGAAACCTAAACTTCCTTTTCTTGAGGTTAATAAGGATTCTGAATCCTTGGTCCTCTGTGTATACCAAGCTTTCTAGAAAACAATCCTGAGTCATCATCACTTAACAGATAGAGTACAACTGGGATTTCCTTCCAATTTATCAGCAACTGTTATGTACTTCTGTCCTAGAAAAGGAACTTATTTCTATTTATATTCAGAGTGACAAATCAAATTTGCCATTGGAGTCATGAAAAAAAAAATATATATATATATATATATCTTTGTGATTCAACTGTATGTGTGCCTGAGAAAGATTTAACTGAAGCATAATGTGGAATGAGTCCAGTGTGGGCTCTACACAATGGAACGTAACATTTCAAGGGCACAGAGGTGCCACGGTCATGTTCAGGGTAGTCAAGAAATGTGGAATGGACAATTTGGGCTAGAAGTCTGTACAGTCATTCAGTAAAACTTCCTCCCTTTATAGATAAGGAAAGCCTGGGGAATGTGTGGTAACTGCCAAAGGTTACCAACTGGTTAGGGTCAGAATCAGAAGCAAGATCTCTTGTCTCTCCCACCGCCCTGTCTGCCACACCTGCCACTCCACTCCCTGGGCCACAATTGCTCTTATCAAGGGAGCATTCTCTCCAGCTTCCAGGAGTTCATACCAAAGGGAGAGAAGAGAGAATCATGTGCTGGGCACGAAACCTTTGCAATTTAACATTTGCATGCATAATAAGCTGTATTCAGTGCTTATACTGAGTTGGCCCAAAAGTTTGTTCAGGTTTTTTCCATAGCATTGTACAGAAACACCCAAACAAACTTTTGGGCCAACTCAGAAGTTTTGTTGATGAAAAAATGCTTTGAAAAACTGTAAAGTATTGTATCCAGGTTAGAGTTTTAATGTAATTATTATGTGTTTCGATTCCGGGATGTTAATTCAACTTTATCATTGGCTATAGTTAATTGATCTTTATATCTGAAGTTGAAACTCAGCCAAAATGAAAACATCTGATTATATTCTTGATTGATCTTAGTGGAATAGTCATCTCCCAGAGGTTGAAGAATGTAACCAGAAGAATTCTCAGACACATTTTGGTCCAAGGAGGAATCGATTGTATGAAAGAGGAGTTTTGAGGACAAGTATATGTCATCTTAGAGTTTGTGATAGAGAAAGGAAGGATGGTCATACATAGTAGTAGTCAGAATAGGTTAAGTTATACCTGGGTAACAAATAAGTCCTAAAATGTCAGTACGGTTAACACTAATGCAGATTGTTCTAATCTCAGGCCTTTTCCGCCCACACCTCATGCATTTCTGACCACACCCTCTGGAATACATGACCTCTGAAGTTGCTGCATCAAGGGAACTTGGCAATGACGGTGGCGAACACTGGCCCTTGATTGCATCAGCCTAGAGATGTGACAAGTCCTGTCTCACTTCCTGCTCACAGGGCACTGGCTGGACAAACTGTGTATCTAATCTAACTGCAAGGGAGACCAGGAAATAAAGACAGACACTTATTAATTAACCCCAGAAATGAGACAAATATTTGATGAACATGGTCTACCAAATACATACTCCCTAAATCCCAGGAAAGCAAATATGAATATGAGTGCTTGGAGTATCTCATTTGTATGAAACAAATAGATTCATGGCTTGAAAAAAAAGAAAGACTGAAAGGAAATGCACCAAAATAGTAATAATGAATATTTCTAGTTATTCAATTTAAGAGAGTGTGTATTTTCTTCATTTTTTTAAATTTCCCTGGCAATATTTAATCTGCATGTTTTAGAACCCATAAAAGTAATACAAAGCCTTTTTTAACTGAGAAACAAGTGCAGACCAGAGATAAATATGACTCCTATGAAAAAATGACTCAAAAGAAAATGAAATTACTTAAAAATGCAGTTCTAACTAAGCAGTCACAATTAGCCAGAAAAAGAAAATGAGAAACAGGCCCAAACATGTCTGCTGCCACACAGGAAGCTTTCTGATGAGCTCTGATTTCTATAGCTTGTCTGTGAAAGAGAGAAAAAGGGACACAGAGTCAAGAGAGAAGGCAAAGAGGGGACACAGCCCTATTTACCACCACCCCAAGAGAAGAAGGAAAGGGAATTTAGAAACAAGAAAGCACATACATTAGGGAACAAATAAGCTTTATGCAAAGCGAGAAGATCACAGCTAAATAAGGATTTGCTGACCGATCATGAAACTGTCCCTTCCTGACTCTGACAACTTGAATTTCTCCATCTGGAGAGAGTCACAGCCACCTCTCTTCTCTCTGAGTTCTCAGAGTATCTGCCCAAAGTTTCAGTTCAGTTCAGTTCAGTCACTCAGTTGTGTCCGACCCCATGGACTGCAACACACCAGGCTTCCCTGTCCTTCACCAGCTCCCAGAGCTTGCACAAACTTATGTCCATCGAGTCGGTGATGCCATCCAACCATCTCATCCTCTGTTTCCCCCTTCTCCTCCTGTCTTCAATCTTTCCCTGAATCAGGGTCTTCTCATCAGGTGGCCAAAGTATTGGAGCTTCAGCTTCAGCATCAGTCCTTCCAATGAATATTCAGGATTGATCTCCTTTAAGATTGACTGGTTGGATCTCCCTGCAGTCCAAGGGACTCTCAAGAGCCTTCTCCAACACCACAGCTCAAAAGCATCAGTTCTTCAGCGCTCAGCTTTCCTTATGGCCCAACTCTCAGATCCATACATGACTACTGGAAAAACCATAGCTTTGAAGATACAGACCTTTGTTGGCAAAGTAATGTCTCTGCTTTTTAATATGCTGTCTAGGTTGGTCATAACTTTGCTTCCAAAAAGTAAGCGTCTTTTAATTTCATGGCCGCAGTCACCATCTGCAGTGATTTTGGAGCCCAAGAAAATAAAGTCTGCCACTGTTTCCACTGTTTCCTCATCTATGTACCATGAAGTGATGGGATCAGATGCCATGATCTTAGTTTTTTGCTCAAAGTTTACCCAAAATTAAATGGGTAAAAAGCTTAGTGGGGCCAACACAAGGCCCTGTCTGACGGGTTCTTGCTCTCTTTCCCCTCTAATCTCACCACCTTCTTAGGTCCCTTCCCCCCATCAACTCTAGGCTCCAGCCTCAATGCCCTACTTTCATTTCATCACTTGACCCCCACAGCCTTTGCTCTGTCAGGAACGTTCCCTCGTCCCTCCCCCAATGAACTACCCACTCCCAATCTCAGACTAGCTCTTCTGTTCAACGCTCTCACAACACTTTTATCTCAGTTTGTATAAAGCTGAGCACCGAAGAATTGATGCTTTTGAACTGTGGTGTTGGAGAAGACTCTTGAGAGTCCCTTGGACTGCAAGGAGATCCAACCAGTCCATTCTAAAGGAGATCAGTCCTGGATGTTCTTTGGAGGGAATGATGCTAAAGCTGAAACTCCAGTACTTTGGCCACCTCATGCGAAGAGTTGACTCATTGGAAAAGACTCTGATGCTGGGAGGGATTGGGGGCAGGAGGAGAAGGGGACGACAGAGGATGAGATGGCTGGATGGCATCACTGACTCAATGGACGTGAGTTTGAGTGAACTCCGGGAGTTGGTGATGGACAGGGAGGCCTGGCGTGCTGTGATTCATGGGGTTGCAAAGAGTCGGACACGACTGAGCGACTGAACTGAACTGAACTGAACTGAGGGGATTATCGATGAATGCCTTTACTGTCAGCTTCCAGGAGAGTAGAAAACATAGATGGTTTTGCTCGCTGAATGGAATCTCATTTTGTTAATTCCTTTTTCACATACTGGTGAGACACCATAAAGAGATTTTTTTCTTAACCTAACCTTTCTTTATCATAGAGCCAGGGTCAGATTTCCCTAGCGGCACAGTGGATGAGAGTCTGCCTGCCAGTGCAGGGGACGTGGGCTGGATCTCTAGTCAGGAAAGATTCTGCATGCCTCAGAGCAACTAAGCCTGTGTGCAACAACTACTGAGCCCGTACTCTAGAGCCAGCAAGGCGCAACTAGTGAGCCCACACGCCACAGCTGCTGAAACCCGAATGCCTAGAGCCTGCGCTCCACAAGAAAAGTCCCTGCTCCCTGCAACTGGAGAAAGCCCACATGCAAGTGGCAACAAAGACCCCATGCAACCAAAAATAAAATTTATAAGAGTCAGTAGCACTAGGTAGCAGGATATTTTGAACTAGAAATCAAGACAAAGTTTTCATTTTCCCTTCCCATTCTCATAATGAACTCTCCGTGTGACCTTGGGACTTTGATACTTTCCCTCTGAGTGACTTCCTCTTTGATCAAGTTAAGAGTTTAATTTAGAGTGTCTGCAGTGCATCCTTCTCCAACATATCTTTCTAGGTCCTTTGATAGACAAGACAAAGCAGAAAGAAGTAGACATCAACAAGGGCAAAGGAAAGGAAGAGGTCACACTAAGAGAAAGAGAGTCCCTCGTGGTTGAGTGAAACTCAGCTCTGGACTCTGAATCCTGTTTCAGCAATTTGGTAACCTCGAAGCCTTAGATAGACTGCTTCAAGTCTCTGGACCTTGACTTCCTCTTCTGTATAAATGTGATGAGTACTGACCTCATACCACAGGTGTGATTAGAAAATTAAAGGAGATAATGTAGTATAACACCCAGAGCATCAAAGACAAGGTTACCTGTTAGGTCCTTTCCTCTTTCCCTCTAACTGGAATTTAAAAGCAGATTATAGAAGTGGGATGAGGGAGGGAATATACATATACCTAGAGCTGATTCATGTTGATATACGGCAGAAGCCAACACAATACTGTAAAGCTATTATCCTCCAATTAAAAATAAATTTAAATTTAAAAAAAGCAGATTACAACTACGTAGGGCATCAGTTAAAACAAAAATCTCTGCATGTGATGGTTTCTGCACACTTTATTTTTCTGAAGAGGCTTTTCACCTCTTAAAAAGAAATCATTGCATTCCCCGATAATTCACAGAGAGGAGTTACGTTTCTCTCTTTGTTCAGACACCCTGTTACATCCCACTATTTGCAATGATTTTAAAGTTGGTCGCCAAGATGCATATAGATGTTTCCCATCTTCATGGTACAAAGGCAAGAGCATCACTAAAGCCCCCAGCCAGACTCTACCAGGACTAGGTACTCAAGTACACTCATCACCTTCACCCCTTTCTTGTATTTCAAAGAAAGAAGTGAGATTTCATTGGAGAAGAAGAGAGCGAAGCTATTTCAAACATTTCCTCGTTTATCTTTTTTTTTTTTACAAAGAACCCCAGAATCACTGAATGATAGGCTGTTTAAAGCAGGAAAGACCTTTGAGAACAATCCATTTCAGCCCTGTCACTTGGCATTAGTGATAATAAGAGATAAGCATCTATCTATATGCAGCAGGAAGAGAAGCTTGGGCTTGGAATCAGAAACTTGAGTTCGAGTGCTGTTTCTGCTGGTTTTGTGACTGTAGGTTGGTCACTTAACCTCTTCAAGAGTCCTCAGCTGTAAAAGGGCGTGGTGATCCATATCTCTCATAGGTAAAGTGGGGAGTCAGCGAGACTGCCCGGGTGAGAGCTCTTTGTGAACTACGTAAAGCAGTTTCCAAATGAAAAGCATCACCATGACTTTTTGGACCCACAGCCTTCAAGCTCGTAAAGTGTATCCACTCACCAACCAAAATACTACATCATCTATCCCACATACCTAATTTTGTGAATCATGAAAGAAAATATACCGCTGCCCAGCAAAATACCTGCCACAGAAGAAGTGAGCCATAAAATTTTTTAATGATGTAGGTGGATAGGACTAAAGAAGGATTGTTGAGGTCTCCTCAGAATCAAGAAGTGGGTATAACATGAAACCACCCAAAGTCCCAGTCACAGGACAACCTCCAAACACTCTTGGGGTTCTGTAGGTTTCTCTCTCTGTTTCTGAGAAAGAGGGGTTCTGATGCTGAGACTTACTCACAAGTCAAGTTTTGTTCACATTCACAGAAAAGCAGGTTCCCAAAAACAAAGCATGGACCTCTCACTTTCTAAATCCCACCCACATTTTTGTTCTTTCTTTGAAAAGGGGTTTCAAGGAAAGTCACGTCCTAGAAAAAGACTCCAACCAGAATTGGCTAACTAGAAAAAACGTTCAAACCCTCCTTGAGAAATTCAACAACCACATTTGAGGAATTTTCTACAACAGAGATGTGACATCGGCCAGGATGGGCGTTGCCACTGCTGGTACAACCAAGGGTATTTTCCTGGATTACCAAAGAGGTGGTATGTATCCCTCCCAGAAACTGGGTATCTTCAGGGTTTCAGTGGAGGCCTTCGCCTGAAAATGTCCTCCCTATCGAAGTTTCCAATTATTATTTTCATAAGAGCGAGATTTTCTTCAGTGAACTAAAGTGTTACAGTGATGACTATACAGGTTCCCAAGGAACAGAAGCCATCATTAGCGCTGTTATTATTTTTGTTTAGTTGCATCTCCATAGCAGCCCATGTTCACAATGTGCTTTGCAATTGTTTCTTAGTAATAGTTCTCACAAGATCTGTAGGAGGCAAGAGGGGGTGATCGGAGTTAATATTTCTGTGTTGCCTGAAGGGAAGCACGTGCATGCGTGTGTGCTCAGTCATGTCCAACTCTCAGCGACCCCATGGACTATAGCCGGCCAGGCTGGTCTGTGCACAAGACTTCCCAGGCAAGAATACTGAAGTGGACTGCAATTTCCTTCTCCAGGGGATCTTTCCAACCAGGGATCAAGCCCACGTCTTCTTTACCATTGAGCCACCAGGGGAGCCCAAAGGGAAACACAGATGTAGAGAATCGGCTGCCATCACTGTCCACAAAAGGATCCATCCTGAGATCCCCAAGCTGGACCCCAGCCTGGTCCTACATTTACATTGCCTGCATCCAGGATTGGCTTCCCTGGTGACTCAGATAGTAAAGAATCCACCTGCAACTCGGAAGACCTGGGTTCAATCCCTGGGCTGGAAAGTTCCCCTGGAGGAGAGCGTGGCAACCCACTCTAGTATTTTTGCCTGGAGTATTCTCATGGACAGAAGAGCCTGGTGGGCTACATTCCATGGGGTCACAAAGAGTCAGATACAACCGAGCGACTAAGCACAGCACAACATCCAGGATACCATTTATTTCTGTGGCTCTTGTTTATAACTATTATAATACCAGATCTATGACCAGGAGGAACTGAACTGGGCTACAGAATCAGAACCAGAGACTTTGCACCTAGGACAGACCTTAATGATCACGAAATCAGCCTCATCATTTACAAGTAACAAAACCAAACAGCATACCTTACTCACACTTTACGTCTGGTTCTGAGCTTTTTTTTTGCTTTTCAATAACATGTTGCACTTTGGTGGCTTGCCTTTCTCTCTTTACTTTTTAAAAAATTCCTCCTTGACTCTCCCCATCCATTTCCTTTATTTAAAATTATGTGGCTTAAATTCCAACCAGGAAAATGAAGACATTTATCTGCTGAGTCTGGTGTTCTGCCACCTGAACTGGGCCATCTTTGGAATACTGAAAAAGTCTTTGATGATAACAGCCAGGCAACACTGAATCAGTTTCATGTATAAGAGTCCCTCCTTCCTTTCTCCCAATCTTTTTTTTTGGCCATGCCATATGGCATGCATGATCTTAGTTCCCCAACCAGGGATCAAACCCATGCCCCCTGCTGTGGAAGCGTGGAATCTTAACCACTGGACCACCAGGGAAGTTCACCCAATCTCCATTCTTGAATCCAGCTACTCCCTGAGTCTCCAGCTATCCTAATATACCTAGGGTTTAACCTAGAGAAGACTAGACTTCTCTCTGGGCTCTGGTAGAAGGTAACTTTGCTGTAACTTGAGCCAGGGCATAGAGTTTTCCCATAAAGCTCTGTCACTTCTGTCTGAAACAGACTGACAGTATTCAGAGGAGTAAAAGGATTGACTTTTGTGGTTGACTGTCGATTTTCTGTCTTCTACCCTGTCCTAACTGGGCGCTCGTCTTCCCAGACTCAGAGTGATTTATGGCTACTCAAGCAAACCTCTGCAGAAAAGATGGATCTGCTTCCCTCAAGAGCCACTCCTTAGCTGCCAGGGGCTGTCAAGTATTCCATCAATTCATACTCAGCCCCGGGGTGCAATAAACGAATTAAGCCGAAACACAAGCTCCTAAGCACCCCTCCAACTCTAACCATCTACAATTCTGCTTTGGGGAGTTTTCCCTCCCTGCCCCACCAAATACTTTTAGAAATTTAAATTTCCTGCTCTTTTCCCCTTTCTCTAAGACCACACGTTTAAAATTGTTAACAGCAAAAGCAATAAATAAATGAATCAAGTCAGAAACTCCTGGAATCTCTAGGAATTTTTCCTGGAAACACTATATTCAAGTATATAATTTGTCATTATTTGGACCGGTATAGGTTGAATGAACTTACATACAAAACAGAATTCTTGTAAATTCCCAGTGACGCAATCGTGACCACGCCCACTCCGAAGCAGACAAAAGGCGAGGTAGCCTGGCTCAGTTCAAGCCGTCACGCGAAGACGAGGGAGCCAGTCATCTCATTGTTGCCAGCTCGGTTCAGCAAAGGTATCGTCGTTATCACATCTTTGGCTCTTATAATATTTTTTGCTTTTCCTCCCTGGCTGTGATCTCTCAAATTGCCTTCTCTGAAGCTTAAGCCTCTTCCTTCCTTTGCCGTCCCTCTCTGGTTTGGCGGGTGAATTAGAATCATAGTCAGATTTCAGAAAATGATTCTCTCTCTGCTGATGGGAAATTGAGCGACAGAGGAACTGGTTTCCTATGAGAGCATGCGATTACAGCCAAGCCTTCCTTTGGGGGTAGTCTCTGCTGTCAAAAACTATTCAGAGAAAACTGGGAATTTCTAACTCTTTCTCTCTCTTGCAACTGTATAAATTAAATATTTCATGCTTGTTGGGGTTTTTTGGTTTTGGTTTTTTACTTATTCAAATTTTCATCAAATGCCTACCAAATGCAAGCATTGGGTTGGATGCCTAAGAGATACCGAGATTCTAACAGAAGTTTACAGTCTAGCAGAGGAGGCAAACACAAATGCAGATCATTCAAAGGGAGTGAAAAGAAGAATGCTGGATGTGAGCTCAGTCATTCATTAAGTGTCTTAGAAGCGCAGAAGGGAGGTGGTTCCCCTTGCAGGTGTCTTGTTCACACAATGGCCAGACTGACAGCTACTGGTGTTTTCTGTTGCAGAAGTGAAGATGGCCAAAGTCCCTGACCTCTTTGAAGACCTGAAGAACTGTTACAGGTAGGAAAGAGATTCTGCCTCTTGTGACTTAATGAGGGAAGCAAGGCACATTAGAATCCAGCTAGGAGGGATTTGCCAGGGAGTCCAGTGGCTAAGACTCTGTGCTCGCAATACAGGGGACCCAGGATACCATCCCTGGTCAGGGAACTAGATCCCACATGCCGCAACTAACACCTGGCTGAGCCAAGTAAATAAAATAAATATTTTTAAAAAAGAAAGAAAGAATTCAGCTAGGATTACAGTAACTGTCAATGGGGCAAGACCAGCAGAGGCTATAGAGATGTGTTCTACCTCTGAAGTCAGGGCAGATTCAGAGAAAACTCAGGGAAATTAAGCATCTAGTAGGTAAACCAAGGTGAAATTTTTGACAGGGAGATGGCCATTTTAGAAAGATTACTTTTAAGGTCTCCTGACTCCTAGCAGTTCTCAACATCTACTTAGACCCAGCTTCAGTCAAATTCACATGCCCTGCTACAGAAATAGATTGTCAGAAAGAGAAACCTTTCTTAGGAAAACTTCTTGATCTCAATCTGGAATGGGAAATGGTTTCACAGCAATTTGAGCATTTGAAACAGACGCAGTCAGTCTCATTCAGATGCAAAAGAAAGATAATAAAAAGTTTAACTTGTAGAACACCTTAAACAGATGCAGTGTTCCACATTACCTACACACTAGCACAAAGTGGACAATGGAAATGTTGTCTGCATGTTTTGCAAAGTATAATGATTAAATCTGTTTTAATGAATACATGAAAGCAAAGTGTAACAAATAACCTATTTTATTCAAATTTAGATGAAGTGCTTCAAAAGGATTTCTCTCTCAAGTTTAAATTTTTTCCCTGAAATTCAGCTGCCACTCTTCAATCCGTTAGCCAAACCTCATTTATTTGTTTGTTTTGGTGAAGGGGAAGTTAATTTAAAAATTTTTTAATTGAAGTATAGCTGACTTACAAAGTTGTGTTAGTTTCAGGTGTACAGCAAAGTGATTCAGTTATATATGTATATATGTATTTCAGATTATATTCCATTATAGGTTACAGTACCTGTGCTATACAGTAAACTGGCCGAGCCTCATTTTTATCAATAGAGTACAAGTAAAGCTCAAGGCCTGGCCTGATGATTAGTAATTTCACATTATCAGGTACGAATTACTGTATGGATGTGTATGCATAGAAGTCCTTAATTTTCAAAGATGACAATAATGGCTATGTATGTGTGTTACCCAAAGCTAGTTTGGTTATTAAAATATGTTGCCCAGTGAATGTAGTGACATAACAAACAGAATTAAATTCTCATCGTCTTGTTTAACAGTGAAAATGAAGACTACAGTTCTGAAATTGACCACCTCTCTCTGAATCAGGTAAGCAAATGACTGTAATTCTTAGGAGATTGCTATCCTTACACAGTATTTTCTCTACTAGAACAGCAACAGCTGAATCTTAAATGCGTTTGTTTTGCCTTCACTAGAAGTCCAGAGAGATTCATTTCTTCATGATAAGTGAGGCCAGCTCCCTCTCTAGACTAACAGCTGATGGCACCCTTCATCTCAGTGGATTTTCCCAGAACAGAGCAGAATGAACCTGAAACTCCAAGAATGAAATCTTCCGGGTCAGCCTTCCATCAGAAAGTTGCTTTTCCCCTCCCTGGCCAGCCCCCTTGGGCTACTTCCCCAGGGGTCTTAAATATGTTGTGGATATCCTCTCTAACATCAGCTCCAGAGATTAGACATAGCTTTCTAGATCTAATAGTCCATGAAGCTGAGGTGGAGGAAGCAGGCCAACTGAAAGTAAAAAATCTGCAGTCATTCAGATGCTGTGTTATTTCGCTAAGAGACCATAAAACAGTATAGGTCCTGCTTTGTGTGTCTTTGATAGTGACTCTAAAAGCTGTATCTAGAGGAGTATTCCTAAAATATCTGAGCCTTGTCAAGTAGATGTTTAACTTTCTGGAAAGAACTAACTGGAAGGCTAAGTCACATCACTAGCATCACTGTTTCATCACATCTCTCTTTTTTTTTTTAACTGAAGTGTAGTTGATTTACAATACTGTGTTAGCTGCAGGAGTAGAGCACGGTGATACATTTTTTTCTGATGATTTTCTAATATAGGTTATTACAAGATACTGAATATAATTTCCTGTGTTATACAGTAAATCTTTGTTGCTTATCTATTATATGTATAGTAGTTTGAATTTACTAATCTCATATGCCTAATTCATCCCTCCTCACCTTCCCTCTCCCCTTTGGTAACCATTAAGTTTGTTTTCTATGTCTGTGAGCCTGTTGCTGATCTGTTTATGGGCTCATTTGTATTTTTTTTTCAAGTTATTTTTAAAATAATTTTATTTATTTATGTTTGACTGTTCTGGGTCACTGCCGCGTGGGCTTCTTTCTAGTTGCAGCGAGCGGGCGGTGGCGACTCTGTTGCGGTGCTCGGGCTTCTCAATGGGATGGCTTCCCCTGCTGCAGAGCATGGGCCCTAGGGCGCATGGACTTCCATAGCTGCGTAGTTGTGGTTCCCGAGCACTAGAGCACAGGCTCAACAGTTGTGGCGTAGGGGCTTAATTGCTCCACAGGAAGTGAGAGCTTCCCAAACTGCCTTGTTAGGGGGATTCTTTACCACTAGGCCACCAGGGAAGCCACGTATTATTTTTTAGATTCTACATGTAAGTAATATCATACAGTACTTGTCTTTCTCTGACTTACTTCACTAAGTATAACAAGGTCTCATTTTTGAGTCTGAAGAGGGATGACAAAAAACCTTGCCAAGATCACATCCTTTGAGGGAAATCCTAAAAGAAGAGGTGGGAGGTAAGAGGGAAAGGGGAGGGATACAGAGGAAAGGGGGAAGGAGAGTCGGGGGAGGGAAAGACCAATGAAACGTGGGTCGCCAAGGCCAACATGGCCAGTCTTCTCTCTAAGACTGTTGAATAAAACTCCTACTGTAAAGGAGTCTTGTTCATTGGCCTCTCAGTTTCTATTTTCCTTCATCGCAGAAGTCCTTCTATGATGCAAGCTATGAGCCACTTCGTGAGGACCAGATGAATAAGTTTATGTCCCTGGATACCTTGGAAACCTCTAAGACATCCAGGCTTAGCTTCAAGGAGAATGTGGTGATGGTGGCAGCCAATGGGAAGATTCTGAAGAAGAGACGGTTGAGTTTAAATCAGTTCATCACCGATGATGACCTGGAAGCCATTGCCAATAATACAGAAGAAGGTAAGGGGTCAAACACAGTAATATCCTTGTTTTCTGTTTTCAACAAAATGCAGACAGCAGAATACCGGGGAAAATATAACCTACAATCAGAGTAACAAGAGGGCAACCACCCATTTGTCTGATAATTATAAGAAATGAAAATTAATTTTTATCCTTCTGCCAAGGGAAGAGAGCAGTAGGTACTTGAGCCTAGCATATGTGCTCACAGGCTTACTTGGTGGCCATATGATTAAGTCATGTGACTTCTAGCCTATTGGCAGAAAGTAATTATATACCGTTAGTGAGTGACCACTTACAAGTTATGCTATTCCACATACTAGTTATGTCTTGGGCAAGTTACTTAACCTTTCTGTGCTCTGCTCTCCTCTACTATAAGTGGAGTTAATCCAAGCCCCTAATTGTTGTGAAGATTAAATGAGTCAACACTTGCTAACTTGGAATTAAAATAATGCCTGGCACATAGAAAATACCTAATAAATGTTCGCTATTATTGTTATTATTACTTTTGCTAATACTACAAACACTACTAACTTATTAATGACTGCATTATCTCTAACCGTCACAACAACCCTGCATTTCATTTTATATGTGAGGAAACTAAGCTCAGTGAGGTAGTGACCTGCCCAAAATCTCACAGTGTGTAAGGGTAGAGCATCAAATCATATCAGTTCTACCTGACTACAGATGTAATGAGTTTTCTCCCTTGCCTTTACTGTACAAACCTCTTCGTGAATTATAAATCTAATATTTTTAAAGTAACAGTTGATCACACATGTTCACCTAGAAAATTAGAAAATACAAGAAAAAAAAATTAAAATTACTCATACTACCCCTCAGAGTTTTCCTTACAGTCTTTTCTGTGTACATACAGACAGTAACAAACATGATGAATATTCCTAGGATCAACTATGTGCAATTTAATATGTAGCTTTTTTCATTTATCAATACATAAAGGACATTTTAGAGCACCAGTTTTTCACCAATATATGTAATGTGACAATGACTGGCTATATCAATAAATCTTGATTTCTATCATCATTTATTTCCTCAGTGGTAAAAGATTCCTGGAAGTAAAGTTATTCAGAGCCATGAAGATTTGTAAAGCTTCAAAACATACCACCGTTCAGAAAGGTGGTAGATAGAAAAAAAAAAAAACTTTTTTAAAGCAAAAAGATGGCAGACATATATACTGGCACCTCAGTGACATATAAAATTTTTAGTGGATTCTTTTCTCAGGGTGCATTCATTTGAAATGTAGTTGGAGAATAGGAGGAGTCTTCCCGGTTACTTCGAAACCTCCAAACAACCAAAAAGTTGTACATGTGATCTCTTTAAAAAAAAAAAAAAAACAACCATCGCCTGAAGAATCAAAGTTTTTAGACATAAGTAACCACAGGGGTAATCCTGGAATCAATTCCGCTGATGGGGTGATTTCACTTCTGTGTCAATTTCCTCACCTCCCTTGGGATATTCTTCAGGTGCCTTCAATAACTACTTTGTATGCTTGTATTAAAGCAGATACATCATCTGTGTTTGTACTTGGACATTAATCTGAGCTTGTGATAATGGTTTTAGAAATCATCAAGCCCAGATCAGCACATTACAGCTTCCAGAGTAACGTGAAATACAACTTTATGAGAGTCATCCACCAGGAATGCATCCTGAACGACGCCCTCAATCAAAGTATAATTCGAGATATGTCGGGTCCATACCTGACGGCTGCTACATTAAATAATCTGGAGGAGGCAGGTAAATGGACAATTCTGTCATCTCCCCATCTTTAAAAAAAAAAAAAAAGTTTTTTTTTATTTATTTATTTTTGGCTGTGCTGGGTCTTCGTTGCTGCCAGAGCTTTTCTCTAGTTGTGGGGAGCAGGGCCTACTCTCTAGCTGCAGTGCTCTGGCTTCTCATTATGGTAGCTTCTCTTGTTGGAGAGCATCGGGTTATGGGGGACTCAGCCTTCAGCAGGTGCAACACAAGGGCTCAATAGCTGTGGTTCCTGGGCTCTCAAGCAGTGGCTAAATAGTTGTCCACCACGTGTGAGATCTTCCCGGACCAGGAATCAAACCCTTGTCTCTCGCATTCACAGGCGGATTCTTTTACCATTGAGCCACCAGGGAAGCCCTCTCCTCACCTTTTTATTTCTGCATTTCTTTTAAGCTTTCTGCTTTTAAAGAATAATCCTCTCTAGATTCCTGGCTTTGCACAGGAAGCACATCATCCCTGGTTTAAAAAAAAAAAAAAACTTCTGGGTTAGGCCAGAAACTTCAGTCAAATCTGAAAGCTTTAACAAGTGTCCTAGCTCTGAAAGCACTAAGTGCAGTAAAAAGCTTTCTGAGGTATTATCTCCCTTGGTTCTCTGAGACAGTCTTATCCTCATATTTTAAAGGTAAAGAAACTGAGTCTCAGAAATATGTAACGACTTACCCAAATTTACTCAGAAGCCAATGAGGAGCCTGCTGATCAAACCTCCTAATAACACCAAACTAGAAAGAATCCTTATCTTTGATAACGTAATTGTGAGGCAAAGCACCCAATAATTTTAAAGAAAAAAAAAAAAAAAACAGGAAGATTTGCATGTGTTCTGAAGAATGAAATTTAGGATCCAAGAAATTTTGTTACACCGAGCCAGCTTCCATGTTGCACATATTTTTAGCTTAAGGACATGTCATCAGTAAACAAAATGATTTTCAGAGACCAGAAGAGGTTACTCTGTGCTAACAAGCAGGGCTGTTTCTGATTGGATATATTTCAGCTAACATGCTTTCTACTCTATGACATTCACAAATTATCTTGTGTTCTACAAAATAAATTGTTTTCCTACTTGATATTATTTCACATAATTTTCCCATATATGGACAGAGTATATGTTATTTGCCATTTTTAATGGTGCTAGGATATTCAGTCATGTTGCTTTGCAGGTGTCCAGGGTTTCCTCTATATAATTCAGTTGCACATGTCTTTGTATAAATTATTTCTTTTCCTATGAGGGTATTTCTTTGGAGCATATTCCAAATGCTGGATTTCTAGACATAAGTAATTTTACAGCTCTTATTAAGCATTGCTCTCTAAGGAAAACTGAACTGCTTTTCAGTATTCTTAGCAACAATCTGAATGCATCAGCTTCCCTAAATCTCCCCATTTTACTCATGACTTCACAAATTCCAAGGTCTTATCCCATTAATATAATTATAAGAGATTCAATAATACTCCACCTGCAAGCATTCATTCAACATAGAAAATTCTAAAGTCATTAGGTATTTACTTGCCTAGTAAATATGGCAGACATTGTGAGGGATACAAAGATGTATCAATATAAATTCCATCTCTGAGCCTCAGGTACTTACATCATAGTTGGGGACATAACTACACACACATACACACACACACACACACACAGCATCTTCATAAACACTTGATTTTATGAAAATACAATGGATTTACTTTCTTTTTTGGCTTTTCTCTTTGCCAGTGAAATTTGACATGGTTGCTTATGTATCAGAAGAGGATTCTCAGCTTCCTGTGACTCTAAGAATCTCAAAAACTCAACTGTTTGTGAGTGCTCAAAATGAAGACGAACCCGTCTTGCTAAAGGTCAGTTGTTCCCAGTCTCCAATTTACCTTCATTTATAGCCCATGCATTTGTAGATGATCCCAAGAGGCAGATACCCCTAGCAGGATGACTCAGTTCTTTCCTTCCTACCACAGTTTCACCTGCCCACCTACCTTCGCATCCTACTTCTGACCCACTATCCCCAGAGGCAGTTCTAGGCAGGATCTGTGAGGCAAGATGGAGCAAGATGGCAGTGGCAAAGTACATAAAAGGGAAATTGCCTTCCTCTTGCTCTTTTCCCTACCTGATCCTTATTCACCTCCCATTCCTGGGCATCTGAACATTCCATCCCTCTTTGAGCCTTACTGACACTTACCTGACCTACGTGACAGTAGGCGTTAGGACAATGGAGTCTGCCTCTAAGAAACTCAGTAAGCCACTGAGATCAGGGAGGATGAATCACCTGTCAAAGGGTACAAAGCAAAAAGCTGCGAGCCAAGCCCCAAACCCTGTCCTTCTGACTCCACCTCCTCCCTCTCTTCATTGGTGCCAGTTTTCTGTGTCATCCCAGCCTCATCTCCACTACCACCTTCCCGTCCGAACATAAAGACATAAACACATGCCCACTACAGCCAAATGTTTCTCCACTGACTAGTTGATGACTCTTATTCACTAAATGTATAATTCACCACCCAATCCCTCCCCAACTAGGATTTATGTGGGTGCATGTGTTTCTTCCCTGGATCAAGTGAGATGAAAGTGATGTCTACAGAGTAGGGCAGTAGCTTCATTTGTGAATTCATTCAACAAACATTGTTTATTGAGAGCCTTCTGTTTTTCAAGCAGAGTGTCAACAGCTCCGTAGACAGTAGTGAGCCAAAGTCTTACAGAACTCAATCTTCCAAGGAACACAGACGGTAGATGAGCCAAATGACCAGCAAAAAGGGCAGGATGCTGTAAAGCCAATGAACAGGGTGCTGAGATAGAGAAAATGTTTAGACAGAGCTCCCTGTGAGCTGAGAGCTGTCAATAGAAAGGAGTATACCATCAAAGGGGTGATGGGGCAAGGATTCCAAAGAGAGGGGTCTGAGTGCACCTAGCCCTAGACCTTCAAGAGGTTACAGGCAAGTTTTAAAGATCAGAAGGGACACCCAAGGATCTGGAAGCTAACCCTGGGAAAGAGGAAAGATAAGTAGAGGAAAGGAATTCAAATTGAGAAGTGTCCTGGTTTTGCATATTTTTTCTAACTTGGAGAATAGACTAAAAAGGAGGCAATAGAGTCCAACTAGGATGCTGTAATAACAGCTGGGGTGAGTGAGGAGAATGTGAGACAAGTGGAAAGAAGGAGACAGAATCTGGTTATATTTTGGAAATTGAACCAACAGGAGGAAGAGGGGAAATCCCATTTACTGAGATGGGGGGAAAGAACAGAAGAAAAATAGGTTTGGAAAATAAAATCCTTATTGACATTGAAAACCCCAGGGAAACCTCAAAAGGATGTTTAGCTCTTTTAGATTAAAAGAATAGAGAAGCATCTCAAAGTTAGAATTTGAATTTTGTTTTTCCATGAAAGCACTTTTTTAGACTTTTCTCACACTCACAAGAGGAGGATGATCTAAAGAGATTACAACTGTCAAAAAATTGTCTTAAAAGGATTGCCTTTCAAAGGATTGCATATCAAAGGACTGCTGATAGGCCTGGGAAGTTGTGTGTGTTGAGGTGGGGTTTTTTTTTACCTTCAATTGTTGACTTAAATACAGAGATAAACATGTCTGAATTCTAAATTATTTTCCCAAAGTATGCTTTGAACATTTAGAGGTCAAAAGGTTTTCAGGTCTTAGAGTCATTAGTGCTCAGATTTGAGCACTAATTTGATAATGCTTTATGCCCGTGTTGGAGGCGATGTTTCACCCTACCTGCCAGGATACAACGAGACACTAGTGTACTTGGCAATCTTCATGATGAAATTGGATTTCTCTCCACTTAACTAAGGAAATTAATTATTATGAATAGACGGGGCCATACATCTAATAGGCATGTAATGAACGCTTTTGGAATGAACAAATGAAGAACTTGTATCATCATGTTACGTAGTCATAGTGCTAAAGTACTGTGTTTCTCACGAAGGCCAAATGCCAAAGGATTGAGGTCACTTCTTTTTTAGCATCTTCTTGTTCTCTAACAGATCTTTGTTCTCTGTATCCTAGGAGATGCCTGAGACACCCAAAATCATCAAAGATGAGACCAATCTCCTCTTCTTCTGGGAAAAGCATGGCTCTATGGACTACTTCAAATCAGTTGCCCATCCAGAGTTGTTTATTGCCACAAAGCAAGAAAAACTGGTGCACATGGCAAGCGGGCCGCCCTCAATCACTGACTTTCAGATACTGGAAAAATAGCCTTGATTTTGCATTCTACTTCCTTGTAAAGTGGTGACCATCCGTATGTACTATGTACATGAAGGAGTCGAATCCTTCACTGTTAGTCATTCGCTGAGCATGTGCTGAGCCCTTTGTAATTCTAAATGAATGTTTACTCTCTTTGTAAGAGAGAACACAAAGTCCAGTAGAACCAACACTAACGTATAATGTTGCTTGTTATTTAAAGAACACCCTATACTTTGCAAGCTACCAATCAATTTAATTATTGTTCTGCACAATAGTCTTGGGAGGACTGAGGCTACTATCTGCGGCTACAAAAGGTTCTTTCCATATTATAGATGAGTAAACTAAGGCATAAGAATACTAATACCCATGACAGCAGTTGGAATAAGCCGTGGACACACGATTTCATTCCAACTGCTCAGCTTCTACTTTTAAGCCGCTGATGAGCCCTTTATCAAATACTGTAAGTTTCTGGTGTCTCAGTTTGACCATCTTCAAAATTAAGATAATGATGACTATAGTCCTCCTACCTCAACAGTATTTTATGCCAATCAGTTCATTTAAGTAAAATTTTTCTTGAAGCTGAGCCTCAAGAAGAATGCAAAGCTTGAAATATTATTTTAAGTTATTATTTATATATGCATATATATTTATAAGCATTATTTCTAACATATTATTATTTCTAACATATTATTATATTTATGGCAATTTGTTGCAATATCTTAGTATGACCAGGTATCTTCAATAATAGTAGACGGTGTTTTCCAGGCTGAGTGAGTCTGAGGTTCAAAGTGACTTTTGCATTGTCATGAACTTCTGTATTCCAGTACCTGGGAGCCCTGTGATTATGATAATAAATTTATATTAATTGCCCTGTTTGTCTGAGATGGTAATTGGCCAAAATCTTTCACTCCTCTGCCTTTAAACTTGATTTGGCATTCTTGTGTTATTCAGTTTCATCTGCTATCAAATCCTACTAGCTAAAATGGGATGAACTTAACTTTGGCAACCATGAAACAAGCATTATCTAAACTTTCTTTTCTGGAACATAAGCAATGTTCCTTCTAGGTTCTAAAAGTTATGATCCAATCATAGTGTTACATTACCATCAACAATGAGAATTGACACATTATTATCAATCATAATTGAATAAAGCTTTAAAAAAAGAAATCTGGCACATTTTAACCATTAGTTTACTTCATGGTATAATTAGGAACAGACGATAAGAGTTCATAAAAATAACTAGAATTAGTGTTACTTTACAAAACTAAACCCAGATTTTATGCTTTTTCTCTCCTCTTTGTTAGCTTGTCAGTATGCATAAATGGCATTAGGAATGATAATATTCCCTGGTTCATTTAAAACTTGTGTTAAACACAGCATGTGTGTTCATGTGTTTATACAAATTCACACATTCAGAACCACATTAAAGACTAATGAATCCTTTTGGAAAGCATGCATACAAAGTATGTTGAGTTGGAAAAAGTTGAAATCAAGAGATCTTGGAATTAGATGTGGGAATTAATGGGGAAGGAGTAGTTCAAGATGATTTGCAGTTTCCCGCTATTGGAGAATAGGTGAGCTCAGTTCAGTTCAGTTCAGTCGCTCAGTCATGTCCAACTCTTCGCAACCCCATGGACAGCAGCACACCAGGCTTCCCTGTCCATCACTAACTCCCAGAATTTACTTAAACTCATGTCCATTGAGTTGGTGATGCCATCCAACCATCTCATCCTCTGTCGTCCCCTTCTCCTCCTGCCTTCAATCTTTCTCAGCATCAGGGTCTTTTCAGATGAGTCACCTCTTCGCATCAGGTGGCCACAGTGTTGGAGTTTCAGCTTCAACATCAGTCTTTCAAATGAATATTCAGGACTGATTTCCTTTAGGATGGACTGGTTGGATCTCCTTGCAGTCCAAGGGACTCTCAAGAGTCTTCTCCAATACCACAGTTCAAAAGCATCAATTCTTCAGCACTCAGCTTTCTTCACCGTCCAACTCTCACATCCATATATGACAACTGGAAAAACCAAAGCTTTGACTAGACGGACATTTTTGGCAAGTAATGTCTCTCCTTTTTAATATGCTGTCTAGGTTGGTCATAACTTTTCTTCCAAGGAGTAAGCGTCTTTTAATTTCATGGCTGCAGTCACCATCTGCAGTGATTTTGGAGCCCCTCAAAATAAAGTCTCTTAACTGTTTCCACTGTTTCCCCATCTATTTGCCATGATATGATAGGAGCAGATGCCATGATCTTACCCTTCTGAGTGCTGAGCTTTAAGCCAACTTTTTCACTCTCCACTTTCATTTTCATCAAGATGCTCTTTAGTTCCTCTTCACTTTCTGCCATAAGGGTGGTGTCTTCTGCATATCTGATGTTATTGATATTTCTCCTGGCAATCTTGATTCCAGCATGTGCTTCATCCAGCCCAGCGTTTCTCATGATGTACTCTGCATAGAAGTTAAATAAGCAGAGTGACAATATACAGTCTTGACATACTCCTTTCCTGATTTGGAACAGTCTGTTCCACATCCAGTTCTAACTGTTGCTTCCTGACCTGCATACAGATTTCTCAAGAAACAGGTCAGGTAGTCTGGTATTCCCATCTCTAAGAATTTTCCACAGTTTGTTGTGAACCACACAGTCAAAGGTTTTGGCATAGTCAATAAAGCAGAAGTAGATGTTTTTCTAGAACACTTTTGCTTTTTTGATGATCCAAGAGATGTTGGCAATTTGCTCTCTGGTTCCTCTGCCTTTTCTAAATCCAGCTTGAACATCTAGAAGTTCATGGTTTACATACTGTTGAAGCCTGGGTTGGTGAATTTTGAGCACTACTTTGCTAGCATGTGAGATGAGTGCAATTGTGCAGTAGTTTGAGCAGTCTTTGGCACTGCCTTTCTTTGGGATTGGAATGAAAACTGACCTTTTCCAGTCCTGTGACCACTGCTTAGTTTTCCAAATTTACTGACATATTGAGTGCAGCACTTTCACAGCATCATCTTTTAGGATTTGAAAGAGCTCAACTGGAATTCCATCACTTTCACTAGCTTTGTTCGTAATGTTGCTTCCTAAGGCCCACTTGACTTCTCATTACAGGATGTCTGGCTCTAGGTGAGTGATCACACCATCGTGATTATCTTTTTTGTATTGTTCTTTTGTGTATTCTTGCCACCTCTTCTTAATATCTTCTGCTTCTGTTAAGTCCATACCATTTCTGTCCTTTATTGTGCCCATCTTTGCATGAAATGTTCCCTTGGTATCTCTAATTTTCTTGAAGAGATCTCTAGTCTTTCCCATTCTATTGTTTTCCTCTATTTCTTTGCATTGATCACTGAGGAAGCCTTTCTTACGTCTCCTTACTATTCTTTGGAACTCTGCATTCAGATGGGTATATCTTTCCTTTTCTCCTTGTCTTTCACTTCTCTTCTTTTCACAGTATTTGTAAGGCCTCCTCAGACAACCATTTTGCCTTTTTGCATTTCTTTTTCTTGCAGATGGTCTTAATCACTCACTGCCTCCTGTAGTGTCACGAACCTCTGTCCATAGTTCTTCAGGCACTCTATCAGATCTAATCCCTTAAATCTATTTCTCACTTCCACTGTATAATTGTAAGCGGTTTGATTTAGGTCATACCTGAATGATCTGGTGGTTTTCCCTACTTTCTTCAATTTAAATCTGAATTTGGCAATAAGGAGTTCATGATCTGAGCCACAGTCATCTCCCTGTCTTGTTTTTGCTGACTGTATAGAGCTTCAACATATTTGGCTGCAAAGAATATAATCAATCTGATTTCAGTATTGACCATCTGATGATGTCCATGAGTAGAGTCTTTTCTTGTGTTGTTGAAAGAGGGTGTTTGCTATGACCAGTGTGTTATCTTAAAATTCTATTAGCCTTTGTCCTGCTTCATTCTGTACTCCAAGGCCAAATTTGCCTTTACTCCATGTATCTCTTGACTTCCTACTTTTGTATTCCAGTCCCCTATAATGAAAAGGACATCTTTTTGGGGTGTTAGTTCTAGAAGGTCTTATAGGTCTTCATAGAAGCGTTCAATTTCAGGTTCTTCAGCATTACGGGTCGGGGAATAGACTTGGATTACTGTAATATTGAATGGTTTGCCTTGGAAACAAACAGAGATCATTCTGTTGTTTTTGAGATTGCATCCAAGTACTGTATTTCAGACCCTTTTGTTGACTCTGATGGCTACTCCATTTCTTCTAAGAGATTCTTGCACACAGTAGTAGATATAATGGACAGTAGATATATATAGATATCTGAGTTAAAGTCACACATTCCAGTCCATCTTAGTTTGCTGATTCCTAAAATGTCGACATTCACTCTTGCCATCTCCTGTTTTACCACTTCCAATTTGCCTTGATTCATGGACCAGGTTCCTATGCAATATTGCTCTTTATAGCTTTGGACTTTACTTCCATCACCAGTCACATCCACAGCTAGGTGTTGTTGTTGCTTTGGTTCCATCTCTTCATTCTTTCTGGAGTTGTTTCTCCACTGATCTCCAGTAGCATATTGGGTACCTACCGACCTGGGGAGTTTATCTTTCAGTGTCCTATCTTTTTGCCTTTTCATACAGTTCATAGGGTTCTCAAGGAAAGAATACTGAAGTGATTTGCCATTCCCTTCTCCAGTGAACCACATTTTGTCAGAGCTCTCCACCATGAGTTGTCCATCTTGGGTGGCTCATAGTTTCATTGAGTTAGACAAGGATATGGTCCATGTGATTAGATTGGTTAGTTTTCTGTGATCGTGGTTTTCAGTCTGTCTTCCCTCTGATGGAGAAGGATAAAAGGCTTATGGAAGCTTGCTGATGGTGGAAACTTACTGAGGGGGAAACTGGGTTTTGTCCTGATGGGGAGGGCCAAGCTCAGTAAATCTTTAATCCAATTTTCTGTTTATGGGTGGGACTGTGTTCCCTTCCTTTTATCCACCTGGGGCCAAACTATGATGGAGGTAATGAAGATAATGGCGACCTCCTTCAAAAGGTCCCATGCACACATTGCTACACTGGAGCGGCAGCTGCGCAGCACTGGAGCAGCAGCTGTGGGGTGCTGGAGCGATTTTGAGGAGATACCCCATGTCCAAGCGCAAAGAAGCCCCAACAAGACAGTAGGAAGGGCAAAATCACGTTTAGAATCAAATCCCACACCCACCAGAGATGCTCAGTTCAGTTCAGTCACTCAGTCGTATCCGATTCTTTGTGACCCCATGAATTGCAGCACACCAGGCCTCCCTGTCCTTCACCAACTCCTGGAGTGCACTCAAACTCACATCCATTGAGTCAGTGATGCCATCCAGCCATCTCATCCTCTGTCATCCCCTTCTCCTCCTGCCCCCAATCCCTCCCAGCATCAGAGTTTTTTCCAATGAGTCAACTCTTTGCATGTGGTGGCCCAAGTACTGGAGTTTCAGCTTTAGCATCATTCCTTCCAATGAACACCCAGGGCTGATCTCCTTCAGAATGGACTCGTTGGATCTCCTTGCAGTCCAAGGGACTCTCAAGAGTCTTCTCCAACACCACAGTTCAAAAGCATCAATTCTTCAGCACTCAGCTTTCATCACAGTCCAACTCTCACATGCATACATGACCATGGGAAAAACCATAGCCTTGACTAGATGGACCTTTGTTGGCAAAGTAATGTCTCTGGTTTTTCATATGCTATCTAGGTTGGTCATAACTTTCCTTCCAAGGAGTAAGCGTCTTTTAATTTCATGGCTGCAATCACCATCTGCAGTGATTTGGGAGCTCAAAAAAATAAAGTCTGACACTGTTCCACTGTTTCTCCATCTATTTGCCATGAAGAGATGGGACCAGATGCCATGATCTTCATTTTCTGAATGTTGAGCTTTAAGCCAACTTTTTCACTCTCCTCTTTCACTTTCAAGAGGCTCTTTAGTTCCTCTTCACTTTCTGCCATAAGGGTGGTGTCATCTGCATATCTGAGGTTATTGATATTTCTCCTGGCAATCTTGATTCCAGCTTGTGCTTCTTCCAGCCCAGTGTTTCTCATGATGTACTCTGCATAGAAGTTAAATAAGCAGGGTGACAATATACAGCCTTGATGTACTCCTTTTCCTATTTGGAACCAGTCTGTTGTTCCACGTCCAGTTCTAACTGTTGCTTCCTGACCTGCATATAGGTTTCTCAAGAGGCCAGTCAAGTGGTTTGGTATTTCCACCTCATCAGAATTTTCCACAGTTTATTGTGATCCACACAGTCAAAGGCTTTGGCATAGTCAATAAAGCAGAAATAGATGTTTTTCTGAAACATCTCTTGCTTTTTTGATGATCCAGCAGATGTTGGCAATTTGATCTCTGGTTCCTCTGCCTTTTCTAAAACCAGCTTGAACATCTGGAAGTTCATGGTTCACCTATTGCTGAACCCTGGCTTGGAGAATTTTGAGCATTACTTTACTAGTGTGTGAGATGAGTGCAATTGTGTGGTAGTTTGAGCATTCTTTGGCATTGCCTTTCTTTGGGATTGGAATGAAAACTGACGCCGGCTGCGACGGACCATGCAGCAGAAGTGTGCCGGCTGTGATGGATCTCACAGAAGCGTGGCCAAGAGGAGCTACCTAAGTCCCAGAGATGCTCAGAGGGCTCAAAAAAAGCCTTGTGCACACCAGGACCCAGAGACCCCACAGAGACTGAGACAGAACTGTGTTTGAGTGTCTCCTGCAGAGGTACAGGTCAGCAGTGGACTGCCACAGGGCAGGGGCTCTGGGTAAAGCAGACCAGGGTATGGCATAAGCCCTCTTGGAAGAGGTCACCATTAACCCCACAATAGGGACACAAGAACTTACACAGGACTGGAGAAACAGGCTCGTGGAGGGCACAAACAGAAACTTGTGCACACCAGGACCCAGGATAAAGGAGCTGTGACCCAAAATTGACTGACCCAGACTTGCCCGTGTGTATCCAGGAGTCTCTTACAGAGGTGTGGGTTGGTGGTGGCCTGATGCAAGGGTGTGGGGACTGAATGTAGTGGGTGAGCAGTGGTGTCTTAATCAGTATTTTTGGTGGAAATACTTCCCAGGTGGCTTAGTGGTAAAGAATCCACCTGCCAATCTGGGAGATGCAGGACACTTGAATTCAATCCCTGGATGGGGAAGATCCCCAGGAGAAAGAAATGGAAACCCACTCCAGTATTCTTGCCTGGAGAATCCCATGGACAGAGGAGCCTGGCAGGCTGCAGTTCATGGAGTCACAAAGGATTGGACACAAGTGAACAACTGAGCACGCATGGAGTGCTAGTGCTAAGCTCCAGGATGAAACATAATGAGTACCATTTTAGACACATGATTTTAGCTAATGGCAGGACACCCAGGTACAGTGAGCATATGATGATGTGTCTAGAACCCAAGAGAAGTTAGAACTAGATACAGATTTGGAAGATGTCAGTAGGTTTATAGTAGGTAAAATGTTAAAAGTGACATCAGAGAGAGAAGAATATGATGAACACTGTTAGTAGTCCACACAATCACCGTCTCCCCTTCTTCCTTACTGACAGGACGCTAACTTCATTCAGAAGGATATATGTCTCTTTTTTTATAAAGAGAAGTTTTAACACTGTTTTTTTTAATTGTAGAAACTAATGCAAGGAAAATACTGCCTGCAGTTGATAATTCGTTCATTAATCTTTGAAACAACTTCAGTATAAAGAATTACATAAATTGCAATTTGAGTTCTGCAACCACAGCAAGCCATCACATTCAAGTCAAGTGAAGAAAAATGCTTTTATAGAGGGGAGAAAGCTTGGGGAAGGGGATTGTAATAAACCGAGTCCCTGGCTTTTCACTGGCAAGTCTTTGTCAGGGAAAAGGAGTCTTTCTTCTTATTATTGGGCTTGCTATGTTCACAGTATCCTTGCCTGGAGAATTCCATGGACAGAGGAACTTGGCAGGCTACAGTCTATGAGGTCGCAAAGAGTCAGACATGACTGAGCAACTTTCACTTATTTACTTATGGTCACAGGATATGACATCTCCCCCTGCTGGTCTCCCTAATCTACTGGGGGTTCCTATTTATTAATTTTTTCAGTTCAGTTCAGTTCAGTCGCTCAGTCGTATCCGACTCTTTGCGACCCCATGAATCACAGCACGCCAGGCCTCCCTCTCCATCGCCAACTCCCAGAGTTTACTCAAACTCATGTCCATCAAGTCAGTGATGCCATCCAGCCATCTCATCCTCTGTCATCCCCTTCTCCTCCTGCCCCCAATCCCTCCCAGTATCAGGGTCTTTTCCAATGAGTCAACTCTTTGCATGAGGTGGCCAAACTATTGGAGTTTCAGCTTCAGCATCATTCCCTCCAAAGAAATCCCAGGGCTGATCTCCTTCAGAATGGACTGGTTGGATCTCCTTGCAGTCCAGGGGACTCTCAAGAGTCTTCACCAGCACCACAGTTCAAAAGCATCAATTCTTCGGCACTCAGCTTTCATCACAGTCCAACTCTCACATCCATACATGACTACTGGGAAAACCATAGCAACTGTTTCCCCATCTATTTCCCATGAAGTGATGGGACCAGATGCCATGATCTTCGTTTTCTGAATGTTGAGCTTTAAGCCAACTTTTTCACTCTCCTCTTTCACTTTCATCAAGAGGCCTTTTAGCTCCTCTTCACTTTCTGCCATAAGGGTGGTGTCATCTGCATATCTGAGGTTATTGATATTTCTCCCGGCAATCTTGATTCCAGCTTGTGTTTCTTCCAGTCCAGCCTTTCTCATGATGTACTCTGCATATAAGTTAAATAAGCAGGGTGACAATATACAGCCTTGACGCATCACTGTAAATGTATTTAATGACACTGAATAATGGCTTAAACGGTAAGCTTTGCTTTGTATATCTTACCATAATGAAAAACAAAGAGGAGTCACCCTGCAGTACTAGGGCTCCCCAGGCGGCGCTAATAGCAAAGAATCCTGCCAAGCAGGAGACCTAAGAGACGAGGGTTTGATCTCTGGGTGGGGATGATCCCCTGAAGGAGGAAACGGCAACCCACTCCAGTATACTTGTCTACAGAATCTCATGGACAGTGAAGCCTGGCGGGCTACAGCGCATAGGGTCGCAAAGAGTCAAACACGATTTAAGCGACTGAGCACCCAGGAACTGCTGTACTAAGAACTAAGATCATTTAACTTCAGAGACCCATAAAAAGTGGGAAGTATACTCGTGAGGTATATACTCGTGGTATACTCGTGAATTTGGTATACTCGTGTCAAATTCATCATTTTGGTTTTATACTATTTTTATATGAACCTTAGGATCTGAAAGGGCGGAGGAGGAGCTTTGTCTGTGGGGTCCGGGTGCAGCCCCCTGTCGCCAGTCCTGGCCACCTTTCTCGTAACTGAAAGCGCAGCAACCCAGAAACCGCATCCTTAAACGAGTGGGAAGGGTTCCGCCTCCCGCCCAACTAGCCTTCTTCAGTGCCAACGGCCCTTTCCCTGTACATTCTTCCAATCAAATGACCCCAGGGTGGGGCTTGAAGGGTAGAGCCAACCGAAACGCGTCTATTTCCTTTGGGCCCGCCCTCCCCTATTTCCGATTGGCAGGTTTCAAACCCACGGGAGCCAATGAGAGCGGACGCAAGCGCGGCGCTCCGGCTTTCTCTCCAGGCGCGGCGTTTGAAGAAAAACTGTTGTTTGAGAATCATGGTACGGCCTGGACTCTCCGCCGCCGCGGGTGAGTATGACCTCCAGCAGCTGTGTCTTACGGGCGGGGACGAAGGGAGGACCTCGAGTGAGCGGAAGTGACCCGATCGCTTGCCTGCCTGCCTCTGTCTCCCCGTGGGCGTTTTTGGTTCTGCGGGGGCTGACCCAAGCCCACGCTCCAGGCCTCGGTGAGAAAACGGGGCTGGGGGGCTGGGAGGCTGTGCGCGGGGCCACGCCTCCTAGGCACCTTCCCAAAGAGTCCCGCAGCAGCTCTGCAAGAAGCTGTCACTGTCACCTCGTTTGGGTAAAGAACCGAGGGTCCTTGCCCGAGATCGCACAGCCAGTGGAAAGCCAAGCGCTCCCGCGGCCCAGATTTGGCTTCAGGCGGAGCCGGGGTGTGGCCACCGGGGCTACGCCGCCCGCCCGAGCGGGCCGTGACAGCTGTCAAGGCGAGTCTCACCCAGACGCGGTCTTCTTGCAACACACGCGCCCTGGAGGCTTATGGGTTAAATCTGCATCGATGCTGAGGGTCCTGGGCTCCCTGACTTTCTTAAATGTGTCTGGAGCCCTTTGTTGACTTTTTAAATATTCCTGCTCAGATACCTGTCACCTGCTCCAAAATGCACAGTGTTTTGTTGATTTCTGCAATAGTACCTGTTGACTGTTTCCCAGGCCCAGGCACTGTCATAGGCATCTTGCACAACAGCCCTGAAAGATGGGCGTTTCTGCCCCATTTTACCTGCTCATCAACAGCAAGGTTTGCTAACTGGCTACACATTATAGAACTGGGATTCCAGCCACGTCTCTCAGCTCCATCAGCCCTCTCACACAGCTGTCTCCTGGGGAAGGATCAGAACCAGATATCAAAACACAGGGCAACTCAGTTAAATGAGGTTGAGTTGTTTTGGGCTTCCCTGGTGGCTCAGAGGTTTAAGCGTCTGCCTCCAGTGCGGGAGACCCGGGTTCGATCCCTGGGTCGGGAAAATCCCCTGGAGAAGGAAATGGCAATCCACTCCAGTATTCTTGCCTGGAGAATCCCATGGGCAGAGGAGCCTGGTAGGCTACAGTCCACGGGGTCGCAAAGAGTTGGACACGACTGAGCGATTTCACCTCACCTCACCTCATAGCTGCTGTTTTTGTTTGGCCGATAAAGCATGTCTGACCCTTTGCGACCCCATGGACTGCAGCACGCCAAGCTTCCCTGTCCTTTACTGACTTCTGGAGATTGCTCAAACTCATGTCTATTGAGTTGATGTTGCCATCCAGCCATCTCGTCCTCTGTCATCCCGTTCACCCCCTGCCTTCAGTGTTTCCCAGCATCAGGGTCTTTTCCAATGAGTTGGTTCTTCACATCAGGTGACCAGAGTATTGGAGCTTCAGCTTCAACATCAGTCCTTCCAGTGATTATTCAGGGTTGATTTCCCTTAGAATTGACTGGTTTGACCTCCTTGATGTCCAAGAGACTCTCAAGGGTCTTTTTCAGCACCACAACCATCTTAATTTTAGCCTTTTCCAATCGCCCGCTCCCCTCACTCAGTTCCTGCCTCTGGACTCCTATAGTTCTTTCTTTGACCCTCTTTTATCACCACTACCAGGATGAAACTTCTCAAAGAGAAATATTCTCTTTTCATCCCCCACAGGTGGCTTGCTTAGAAAGAAAGTAACTGTATGGATAGATGTTTGCAATGAACCTCCAGCCTAGCCTATTTTGTCCTTAGTTCCAAAAGAAAGGGTTTGTGGGCAAAATTCATCATTCCTGTCAGAAGGGATTAATAAAACAAGCCCTGAGCTCACCAGCTCAGGTGGGCCAGTAATAGCATTTCTTCATGCCAAGCTTGATAGGTTGTAGCTGAGAACAGTGGCTATGAGCAAGGGCTCTGCGTTGAATAAACCTGGTTTCAAAATCTGGCTTTGTATACCATTTTGTTGTTGTATAATTGCTAAGTCATGTCGGACTCTTGCGACCCCATGGACTGTAGCCCGCCAGGCTCCTCTCTCCATAGGATTTCCCAGGCAAGAATACTGGAGTGGGTTGCCATTTCCTTCTCCAGGGGATCCTCCTGACCCTGGGATCAAACCAGGATCTCCTGCATTGGCAGGCAGATTCTTTACTGCTTGAGCCACCAGGAAATTCCCTGTATAGCATTTGTCCATGTTTAAATTTCAGACTGTAAAACAACTTATAGGATTTTTGTGCAGATTAAAGGAAGTAATGTAAGTGTAAAGAGCTTAGCATAGAATGAGACATATAAATTTTATTGTCAATGTTGATGTGAACCTGGAGGCAAGTCTGTAGGGCTAGGGACTTTAAAACATTATGGTCCAATGCCAAAATCAATACAGAAAAGTGCCTTCTTTTAGAATATAAGTGAGCTTGTTAAAATCTTGAGCTAAAATTCTGTTGTTTGCTTGCCTGTTTTGCAGAAGAGCGGCAGAGAAAGCTGCAGGAGTACCTAGCAGCCAAGGGAAAACTGAAGTGCCAAAACACCAAGTGAGTCTATTTCCCACAGTTACGCAAGTTCTGTTGCCCTGGTTGCTAATGGCAATTTAAAGCTCTGCCAAAACATAGCCCTTTTGTTTGCAGTCTGCTCAGACTGCATTAGGATCCTAGGATTATTCAAAAAGGGCATTTTGGTGCAGGTGTGATAAAAATGTTGGCAAAGATTAAAGCATTATTATTGTGAGTCTCCCAAGGTGAGAGAGAAGGGTCTACAGTAGCATCTACAATGCTGGAAGCTTCTCCCATCTCTGCTTTGTTTGCTGGGAGAGGGATGGTCCTGGTCCTGGTGCTGCTTTCTAAAATGAAAACCAATTATATAATCCATCCACTGTAAACTGCACATCCCTATCCTCTAGCCTGAGAGTGTGCTTGGGTCTTCCTCTTAGCACTGACTGTGGAGGTGAACAGAATATGATGGCCTCACTTTTCTCTTTTGTTGACATCTTGTCATCTCAATGGTGTCACCACGCTTACCTTAGCACTGATAGGTTTTTTTCCCCAGTTCAGTTCAGTTCAGTCGCTCAGTCATATCCGACTCTTTGTGACCCCATGAATCACAGCACGCCAGGCCTCCCTGTTCATCACCATCTCCCGGAGTTCACTCAGACTCACGTCCATCGAGTCAGTGATGCCATCCAGCCATCTCATCCTCGGTCGTCCCCTTCTCCTCCTGCCCCCAATCCCTCCCAGCATCAGAGTCTTTTCCAGTGAGTCAACTCTTCGCATGAGGTGGCCAAGGTACTGGAGTTTCAGCTTTAGCATCATTCCTTCCAAAGAAATCCCAGGGCTGATCTCCTTCAGAATGGACTGGTTGGATCTCCTTGCAGTCCAAGGGACTCTCAAGAGTCTTCTCCAACACCACAGTTCAAAAGCATCAATTCTTTGGCGCTCAGCCTTCTTCACAGTCCAACTCTCACATCCATACATGACCACAGGAAAAACCATAGCCTTGACTAGACGGACCTTAGTCGGCAAAGGAATGTCTTTGCTTTTGAAAATACTATCTAGGTTGGACATAACTTTTCTTCCAAGGAGTAAGCGTCTTCTAATTTCATGGCTGCAGTCACCATCTGCAGTGATTTTGGAGCCCAAAAAAATAAAGTCTGACACTGTTTCCACTGTTTCCCCATCTATTTCCCATGAAGTGATGGGACCAGATGCCATGATCTTTATTTTCTGAATGTTGAGCTTTAAGCCAACTTTTTCGCTCTCCTCTTTCACTTTCATCAACGTGTTGCTAAATTTTTAGTTGAAAACAAATTTTTACAAAGTTAGCTTTCAGCCTTTGTTTTAGCTTCTTTTTACTTTGAGTTTTGCATCTTGTTTATAGTTTCCCTTGCAGTGCCAGAGCTTTTAAGTTTAGTTAGGTCCCATTTGTTTATTTTTATTTCCATTACTTCAGGAGGTGGGTCAAAAAGGATCTTGTTGAAATTTATGTCAAAGAGTGTTCTGCCTGTGTTTTCCTCGAAGAGTTAATTAGTTTCTGGCCTTAAATTTAGATCTTTAATCCAATTTGAGTTTTTTCTTTTTCTTTTTTTGGCTAAGCCATATGGCATATGGGATCTTAGTTCCCCCAACCAGGAATCGTACTCATGCCCCCTGCATTGGAAGCGCAGAGTTTTAACCAGTGGACCGCCAAGGAAGTCCGTTGAGTTTATTTTTGTGTGTAGTGTTAGGAAGTGTTCTAATTTCATTCTTTTACATGTAGTTGTCCAGTTTTCTCAGTACTACTTATTAAAGAGGCTGTCTTTTCTCCATTGTATATTCTTGCCTTCTTTTAGAGTTTTTACTTGACTTGATTTCCTTGATTAAATAAATAAACTTAATTCATTTATTCAACAATTTACTTAATATCTATAATGTATCAATCACTCTTGGTTCTAAAGATAAGGTGCTTACCAAAACAAAGCAGTCCCTGTCCTCCTGGGATGTTCATCCAAGACCAGAGAAACAAACATCAAGTCTTCATCAAAGTTCCTGTTTGTTAGTTTATGATCTGTGAAGTTTGAATCTAAATTCTCCTCTACTTTTCTTTTTTTTTTTTTTTAAGTTTTCTGTCTCACTAGCTGGTTTTCATGTGTGCCTCTATGTTCTTTTATTTATATCGCTTTCCTCGCCTAAAAATTAACTAGTTGAAGACACTTTAAAAACAAACAAGTTTTTTTAAGTTGAAGTATAGCTGATTTAATACAAATGAATTTATTTGCAAAACAGACTCATAGAAAACGAACACCTGTTTTAAAGAAGCACTTATTTGGCATTGAATCTCTAGTGCCTGGCACATTGCAGTGTTCAGGGAATGATGTTTAAATGAGTAAGACTATGCAGATATGAAGAAAACATATTTTATTAATATTGTTAGAATGTTGTATCTATGTATAGGACATCTATGAAAGGATCACAGGAGAAAAATAGGTAACAGTGGTCATGGTCACCAAGGAGTGGAATAATAGGACTAAGGAAAGGTTGATAAGGAGACTTTCTGTTAATTATAATTTTTGAATTTTTTAGCCACATGGAAATTCTAATGATTTAAAATTATAACCATAATATTTTTTAATATTTTTAATCACTGTACTCCCAAGCCTTGCTGATTCTTCTGTACTAAGAATTAATCTTATTTCATCTTTTTTTAGGCCTTACCTAAAAGCCAAGAATAATTGCCCAAATCCTCCACCTTCTAAATCTGTAAGTAGAAATTAGTCTTTGCCCTTAATGCCAGGTGGGTCTGGTTACACATTCACGAAACTTACATACTAATTATTCATCATATTACCAAACCAAAAACAGAAAGTCGTAGCTCTAGCACTGACATATCTTTCCCTAGATAGTCAATAAATCTCTGACTAATTCTCCTTTCTAAGTAATCGCTTTCAGTGTGGATGCTGTAGCATCCTCAATGGCCTGTTCCTGTTATTTACCATATTAATTCTAAACACTCCTCCCTAGTTTTCAGTTTTCTGCTAGCTAGTCCTCCCTTTCTTACCCAAAATTAAGGTCACATGACTGAAGTATTTACTTATGAATAATGTAGAATCTAACCTTAAAACCCTGTCCTACCTTCACAGATATGACTCATTTTCTACTGAGATTTTTGATGCTTATTCAGAGCTGTCTCAAAGTATCTCAGGCCTGCCAGCATCTCCCACCACTCCATACCACTAATCTCCAGGATGAGAGAGTGTTCCTGGAGTGACACTCTGACCTTTCAAAGGCAGTCTTGTTTTAAAAGAATTAGTGTAGCAATAGAAAGTACAAGGAAGGGACTTCCCTGGTGATCCAGTGGTTCAGACTCCCCCCTTCCACTGCTGGGTACACGAGTTCGATCCCTAGTTAGGGAACTAAGATCCCACTTGCCTCGCAATGCAACGAAAACAAAAAAAACAAACGAAAGTATGAGGAGGAACTAAGGAGGTACCCTAACATAAGTTTATTATGTTTGTATCTTTCCGGAATTCCAGGAAGGATACTTCACTGGGACATAGTGAGCACTCCACAAGTGCTTGTTTGTTAAAAAGCAATTTTTGTGTGTTCACTGCATCTCTGCAGAATTCTGTTAGAATTCTATTAATTCTAATATATTTCTAATAGGAACTCAAGTTATAAAAGTCATCTATTAGTGAATCTTTGTTTTGTCAGGATCAATTTTCTTAAGTTATCAAAAAAATAACTAGTAGTTTTTTTTTTTTTAACTTTAGAAACAATGGACTAGTGTTTTTACCTTTATTTGTCTTTTTAGACTATTGGACCCAAAAAGGATGTTACCAACCATGTTGCCTTGCCTGTCAAAACTACAAGATCCATCAGCATTAAACTGCCATCCAGACCTGCCAATATCAGCAGGTCCCAGAGGCCAAAGTTGGAGCCACCAAAACTAGGCAAAAGGCTCACTTCAGAAAGTGTTTCTTCTAACCCAAACGGTAAGCCTCCTGGCAGTGGTCAACAGCTGCATGGATTTGGATCGTCCACTGATGGAGAACAGACAAGAGAAACCATGGGATCACTTAATATACAGAAACTGAAAACTACAAAGCAGCAGGTAACAGATCAAAGAACTGCTAAAGGTACAGACCCTGTGGACAGTACCCATGTTGAAAATGAATCCCCGGGTGGCTGTCTAAAAGAGATGAATAAAGAGAACTTGCCCCAAAACTTACCAGACTCAGAAAGGAAGCCAAATCCTGTATCCTGGACCATAAACAAGCCCCAAACTAATCAAACCAAAAGCAGTTTGGCTCCTACTAGAGAAGTCTTGGGCAAAAGCTCAGTGAACAGTGCTGCTCTGAAAGAGAGAGTTACTAAACCATTTGTTGAAGAAACACAAATCGGGGTTCCACCAGGGAAGTCTCAGAAACTCTCTAGAGGAGCAGACCTTATAAGACCAGGGGGAAAACCCCCCAAAACCCTCCCTTCTCACTTTGTCCAGACACTTAATAGGACTCAAGCCACAAAGAAAACAGTGGTTAAGGACATAAAGTCTATAAAGGTTAATAGAAGTAAGTATGAAAGACCAAATGAAACTAAGTTACAGTCATACACTGTTACTGAGCAGAAAGTAAAACACAGCAAACCCAGTACATACCCCAGTGTGCTTCAAGGAGGATGTAACCACAGACATCCAAACATTAAGCAAGATCATAAACCTACTCAGGCTTGTTGTAGACCTCAGACATCACATGCCCTGCAGAAATCAAAAGCCAGTAGCCAAAGGCCAAATTTGACTGTTGGCAGCTTTAACTCCGTCATTCCAAGCACCCCTAGCATAAGAGCAAATGGGGCCACTGGGAATAAATGCAACAACAGCTGTCAACAAAGAGCACGGACTCTGGACTCCAAGTTCAAAAGCGCTCCTCCCCAGAACTGTTTTCTAAACAAGACAGCTCCCCGGACTCAAGCTGGTGGCCCAACCGTAAGTGGAAGAGAAGTCCCGAATGGGGCCCAAACTAATCCATGTAAGAAGATGGCAGCAGAGGATCGAAGGTACTTTATTTTAATTCCAGAGTTTTGCAAATTAAGATGGCTAGGCAAATTGACTATCAGGAGTGCTAAAGTCAGGAAATGGGTCATAAATAATGGCTCCTGGGTAATTTTTAGCTATAACTCTTAAAACTTCAAAGCAAATATTAAGACTTGATAGAACTGGGTGGAGATTGTTCTCTGTAATCTTCTCTATGCTTGAAATAATTTATTTTTTATTTTTCTTTTAATTTTTTTTTTTTTTTTAAAGAAATTCAAGCAAAATAGTTGACTAAGAAGTAGGGGTTGCAGAGGTAAACTATTCATGCAGGAAGTGCCCGACAGGACGGAACAGAGGCAGGGTGGGAGGAGCCAGAGCAGTGAACTTGCGTAGATAGGAAATGCAGAGATGGTAATCCCTCGTCAAGCCAACTAGTGTGCAAAGCCAGAAAGGTTATCAGGGAAGAAGGAGCAGGAAACTTCTATGAGTCTGAGCAGGCCAAGTTTGGGAAAGTAAACTGAAGCAGAGAGAACTAAGCAGTTCACATAGAGTTCAGATGGTAGAAATCAGGACCTCAGGCATTAATATAGGTGATGCTTGAAAGTGAGCCAAAGGACTTCATACACTTTCGGCACAGGACCATATATAGTCTCACGATGCGGTGAACATCCCAGGAGAAGCCCCTTGGTACACTTGGTTGGAGTAGAAAATGAGGAGATTCCTGACAAGGGCGAAAGGACCACATAAAATAAGATGGTAGCTAAACGGTGTAGCAGAGTGAAGTGAGGGCAGGAATTATTTTCTAATACAGCCCTGAACACAGCTGACAAGCTCTCTACCCCCTGAAGAAACAGAAAATAAACAACTTGATTCAGGGTGAGGTGATTGAGAGAGGGAGGCCGGGATGATTTTTTTAGATAGAAGGGTCAGGGGAGGTACTTTCAACAGTGACAAGTGGGCTGGGAAAAGGACAGTGACCAGAAGAAAGACCAGTCTTAACAGAGAGAAAACTGAATGCAAAGACCTGGAGCTGGTGAACAAGGAGGCCAGGGTCCCTACCCTGGAGCTCCCGTCTAGACCACATAACCTACAGTGGATCATAAGATAGTCTGATTACAATTGGCCAGCACTGATGACCAAAAGAGGAGGAGTCTGTAGAGGGAACAGATCTGCACTCATCCCTGGCGTGTTCCTTCAGCACCTACCGTGTGTCAGGCACTGAGGGATACAGTGGTGTGCACACAGTCGCAGTCTACTCTTAGGGAACGGTTTTTTTCCTGGTGTGTATATGGAAAGTACTGGAATAATAAATCTATGGCTTTCAAGTCCTGGGAATGAGTTGACTTTAGAAAAGGCAAGTTCTAAGAGCATTAACAGTTGTTGATTTTCTGGCAAAAGCAAAATGATAAGGACAGCAAACAGATCCATGATTGCTGGGAGCTGGACATGGGTGGCATGGCTGACCACCAAGAAGCATCAGGGAATCTTTCAGTTCAGTTCAGTTCAGTTCAGTCGCTCAGTCGTGTCCGACTCTTTGCGACCCCATGAATCGCAGCACGCCAGGCCTCCCTGTTCATCACCATCTCTCGGAGTTCACTCAGACTCACATCCATCGAGACAGTGATGCCATCCAGCCATCTCATCCTCGGTCGTCCCCTTCTCCTCCTGCCCCCAATCCCTCCCAGCATCAGAGTCTTTTCCAATGAGTCAACTCTTCGCATGAGGTGGCCAAAGTACTGGAGTTTCAGCTTTAGCATCATTCCTTCCAAAGAAATCCCAGGGTTGATCTCCTTCAGAATGGACTGGTTGGATCTCCTTGCAGTCCAAGGGACTCTCAAGAGTCTTCTCCAACACCACACTTCAAAAGCATCAATTCTTCGGCGATCAGCCTTCTTCACAGTCCAACTCTCACATCCATACATGACCACAGGAAAAACCAGAGCCTTGACTAGACGGACCTTAGTCGGCTTTAAGGGTGTTATATCTTGATTGTAGTCATGGTGACAGGATATTCATGCATTTGTTGACATGCACAGAACTGTGTGCCAGAAAAGGTGAATTTTACAGTAATTAAACACTTATTGTGTTCCAAACACCATGGTAGGCACTAAGCCATCCAAGGTTTCCATCTTCACAGACCTTGCATTCCAGTGCAGGAGATATTAATAGAAAATCAACACATTGATTAAGATTAATTATAGAAAATTACCCCTTCAAGGAGGTATCATTTGAGTAGAGGACCAAAGATTGATAATACAAGGCCCTGAGACAGGAATGAGCTTGGGTCAGGTTACTGGAAGGAAGCCAGGGCTCCTGGATGGCAGGGAGTGAGCAGGAGGGTGGTGAGACGTGAGTCTGGAGTAGGCCGGGGGCACGTTGCTCTGTGCCTCTGGCCATGGAGAACATTTTGAATTTTACACCAAGAGCCATGAGAAGTTCCTGGCAGTGACTCTGGTTTATGTTGTAAAGGTCACCAGCAGCTGTGCACAGGATAAATTTGAAAAGGATTAGAGTGGAAGCAAGGAGGTGACTTAGGAGGCTTGCTGCAGCATTCCAGGCAGAAGGTGATGGTGCACTGGACCAAGAATGGTAGCAGTAGAGACAGAAGCGGTACTGACTATACGATGATGTGTCAGATGCGAGGAAAGAAAGGACTGCTCACGACAACTCCTAGTTTTAGGCCCTAGCAGCTGGGTAAATTGGGAGAGTATTTACCAATGTAGGGAAGGCTCTTTGGGAAAAGATTTAGAGATGAAAATCAAGAGCTTTGTTTTGGATGATACTAAATTTTAAATACCTGCCAGACATCAAGTAACAGATCAGTTAGGCAGAGGGATTTACAAAGTTTGGGGCCCTAGGGAATGATCTGGGCTGAAATGTACATTTGTGAGTCATAAAAGTGTAGTTGTGATTTAGAGAAGCTGAAGAGCCTACATGCAGATGCTTGGGTCCTCATGTTTTGGTGCCACCCCCAAAAGTCGTCTGTGGACTGCCTCAAAGCAGGAGTGCAGAGTGGGAACGGTATGGGGAAGCTACGGCCTAGGACTTGGTGCCATCAGAGACTAGCTACCTAAGAAAAGAGCCCTGAAATTATTGCCCTTGTTAGGGGAAGCAGAGGTCCTGTGTCATGAGGAGAGGGTTAAGGAACTGGGCCAAGTGGGTCGCTTTGAGTGGCCAAGACCCTACTGAGGGCAGAATACAGGTTTGGTTCATCTGACTGAATGGCAGATATAGAGCTTATGAGAAGAGAAATGGAGTGCTGAGTTAGTGATCTCGAAGATGGAGGGATGTCTTAAGAAAGCAATTGTCAGAAGTAGTATACAGGTGAAATAAAAATTTTCAGGGAATAATATTGAAGAATAATCAGGGAATTATTGAGATAGTGAAGGACACGGAAGCCTGGCATGCTGCAGTCTGGGTCGCAAAGAGTCAGACATGACTTAGCGACTGAATAACAAACAGGAAATTACGGAATTTGAAGATGGAGATGCTAACCACATGTTGTAATCCTAGTACTCCATCGGGCATCTACCTTCTGAAGGGTGGGAGCAACCAGTGCCTCTGAAGCAAATAGTAAATTGTTTTTAAAACATTCTCCCAACTTTGCATTTGAAGGTATGCAGTGCTAATCTATGCTCGTCGTACTTTAGAATCTTAACCATGTACTGGAAAAAACCCTAAACCCGTTCCCTGTTTTAATTGTATAACAGGAAACAATTAGAAGAATGGCGGAAATCTAAGGGGAAAATCTATAAACGGCCTCCTATGGAGCTTAAAACAAAAAGAAAAATAATAGAGGAAATGAATATTTCATTCTGGAAGAGTATGGAAAAAGAAGAGGAAGAAAAGAAAGCACAACTTGAACTGTCCAATAAAATTAACAACACTCTGACAGAATGTCTGCAGCTCATTGAAAGGGTGAGTGAGAACGATAATCTTCCAAAGCTTTGCCAAGTCTTAGGGTTTTTAGACACTTTTCTTAAGTATAGTTTCGGGGAGACAACCTCTGTCTAAGCAGAAATTTAGCTACTCCTTTGAATAGGGAGGAGTGATAGTAATAATAATAATGATACATACTTAAATAATGGCTCCTGGTATGCCAGGTACTGTTCTAAGCACTTCACTTATATTATCTCATACAATTATCATAACAACTATTACTATATTCACTTTATAAATGAAGCTGAGGCCCAGAGAAGTTGGGAAATTAACCCAAGCAGTCTGGATCCGGAATGATCCAAAAGGAACTTTGCCTTCTTTGTGTATCAAGGTCCAAAGAGTTCACATTTGACATTTGGAGGTAAAGTTATAGTCAAAAGGCAATGCCTAGCCTCCGAATTTAGCTTTGGTCTTATCCTTCAGGTTTGACTAGGTAATGTTTCATATCAGTTAAGAGTCAAGTCATGAAAACAGAAACACAAGCAATCTCAGTAGAAAGAATGTAATATGAAGATCACTTTCACAGTGTCTTGTGTGAGTTTCCTAGAAGCAAACCCTAAGAGGAGAATTTGTGTGGAAGTAGTTTACTAGGAAGAGGCTCCAAGGGACAACTGGGAGGGGAGTTGGGGATGTGGGACCAGGAGGGGAAAGAGGGCAGGCAAGGCATGGTCTCAAGCAGAGTTATGGAGGGTCGCTGCGGCACAGTCCCACCCGGGAGCTCCAGAGACAGTGCCAGTCTCATCTCTCAGAGCTGTCCTGATCGGGGCAAGGAAACTGTGGCATTAGTCATTCCATGGTCATTGAGTGAGTAATCCCTGCCCTTGGGGGTCAAAAATGCCCAGTCCCTTCTGACTCTATGGACACATTACAAAGAGGCACAGATGCTGCCTGTAAAGTACTTTGTGAGCCTATGTGCACATACATGATAAAGGAGTCACCAAAGGAGATAGGGGTGCCACACACAGAACTGACAGCCGAAATGCATCTCAGCTAACAGTGGCAATAACTGCAGAAAGCAGCTAGCAGCATCCCCTGGGTCTAGGGGAACAAAGAGAGGCTGGGGACGCCAGAACCTAGAAGCTGGGAGAGACAAACCCTGGTGCAAATGGGACTCCAGCTCTCAGGATGCTGGGAGAGACAAACCCTGGTGCAAATGGGACTCCAGCTCTCAGGATGCTGGGAGAGACAAACCCTGGGGTAAATGGGACTCCAGCTCTCAGGATGCTGGCGCCACGGGAGCTGCAGCAGGGGCCCTGTGGGGCGGGGTTCAGACCTGGGGAAAAGGACGCTGACTATCCAGCTGGGGCTTTTGCCTCTGAAGGAGCACAGTGAGGCAGGATCGGCGCATGCCAGGGTAAAACAGGTAGAGGCTGGAACCAACTGCTGCTTCCAGAGTGAAGGACCGTTACTGGGGTGATGAAAGCAAACGAGAAAGAGGAAGTCCCCTCTCTTCTCCAGCCTGCAGCCTTCCTCTACTGCCACACACTGGCTGAGCCCATCAAGGAACTGCTGTCAAAACAGAGAGTGATGTATAGACTTACAGAATTCTGTACAACAAAGCAGAAGGTAAAAGGTGGGTTTAGAGCTAAGACACTGAAGCTCAATAACTAACACATTCTCGTTTGTTGCTAGTTTGATATTTCCATTTTGAGGTCTTCAACCCAGAAGTTACCTTAGAAGAGTATCTTTTAACTTCCAGATATGTAGTTGGTTTTGTTGGTGTCTGGTTTTTTTGTTTGTTTTTGTTTTTCTGGCTACCTGTCAGTTTTTAATTTTACTGCATTGTGGTTGGTGAATGTAGCCTATGTGTGTTCTGCTTGATGGAATTTGTTGAAATTTTCTTTCTGATCTTAATGTCTGATCAGCCTTGGTGAATGTTCCAAAAGTGTTTGAAAAGTATATGTATTCTCTGTTGAACAGAAAATTCTACATGGATATCCATTAGATCAAACTTAGAAATTTTAAATAGCACAATTATTTTTTTGTTCATTTACTTGCCTTTTTTTTTGCTCTCTGAAAAAAATATACCAAAATCTTTTACTGGCACTGTGATTTCATAATGTCACTTTGTCCTTCTATCAATGTTTACTTTCTATTTTTCAAAGTTATGTTGTTAAGTGCATAAAGATTCATGACTTGCTCTGATTTTTCTTTTGTCTGATATTAACCTTGCCACACCCGCTTTGTTGTTGTTACAATTTGTCTGATAAATCTTTCCCTATCTCTCTATTTTTAAAGGTATGTCTCATATCAATACATAGTTTAATTTCTCTAACAAAATATGGAAAACTCTCTGCTTTTAAAAAGTGCATTTAGCCCATGTACATTTATTGTAATTACATATATGTTTAACTTTATTTCTGCCATTTTATTTAGTAACTCAATTTACATTCAGTATTTTTTGGTTTATTTTTCTTCATGCCTTTGTTTGATCCAGTTTTCATTTCATAAAGTATATAAATTGAAATCACAAAAGAAACTGCTAAGTATGAGTTCAAACATGGTGTGTAATTATAGATCATAGTCTTCTTGTGGCTATTTTTGTTTCAAGTCTTCCAGTTGAATTCTAAAGTTCATTCACTAATAACTTTATGGTTTTTGAATGGTAAACTTTCTGAGTTGTTATGCTTCTAAAAATGTCATCATTTCATCCTCATGTTGGATTCATAGTTTGACTGGGGGAAATTTCTAAATTCAGTTGGTTTTTCCTGGAAGATTTGAAAGTTACTGTTTCATTTTCTTTCTTGCATCTGGAATTGTTGATTTATTAAAGTCTCATGTCAATCTCATTCCTCTGTAGGTAATCTTGTTTTTTTCCCCCCTCTCTGGAAGAATTTAAGATTTTCTTTTTATCCTTGGTTTTCTAAGAATGGGTCTTTTTTCATCCATCTTGCTTAGCTCTCTGGGGACCTTGCAGTCTGAACATTTGTTTCTCTGTTCAGTCCTTGGGAATTTTTTTTCTATAACTGCAATGCATATTCAGCTTTGTTCTTTCTCTGTGTCTTTGAAGAAATTCTATTACATGGATATTGGAATATATCCAATATAGATGTGTCTAATAAATATATCTAACATAGAGTATAGATGTGTCCTCCAGAACTCTTTTATAGACTTCATTTCTTTGTTCTGTTTCACTGGGTTCTGGAAGAATTCCACAGCTGGATTTTCAGCTCACTGATTTATTCTTCAACAGTGCCACTGTTCTGCCCATCTATTGATTCTTTTTCATAACATTGATTCTAGTTTTATGATGGCAGTATTTTATCACTCTGAAGATATTGACTACAACACTCTTAAAATGTATTCCTCTTTGCGCCCTCAGTTATTTGCGCCAGTGTTCATTCTTCTGGTTGTTGAGTTGTATGCCTCTTTCATGCAGTGTTGGTTTCCTCAGACGTTAGTGATTCTTGACCGTGAGCTTAGCCCTGTGTCTTTCCCATCTCAGGAAGAGTAGGAGGTGCTGAATCAACAGTGTGCCACTACCTGGATTTCCGAGTGTAGTAGCTCCCATTTTCCTTCTAGTCCATGTCACTGCGCTGTTCTTGGTACAAGGCAGAAAGGGTCCAAACCTATGAAGCCATTATAAAGTTCCTTTGTATGTGATTTAACCTTCTTTATATATACCTGCAAAGAGTTGGACACGACTGAACAACTCACACACACACCCACCCACACACATATACGTTCATGGATCCCCAACACACACACATGTACATCCATGACCCTTTGACACCTGTGCATCCTCATGCTTCTGTTAGTTAAGCAGAAGTTCTGGTCACTATTCAATGTTCATGTTATTATGACTATGTAAAAAATACATGGAAGGTGGATTACTCTAGGGTTTGGTTTGGTTTTGGTTTTGCATAAACAGAACAATTTCTTACTTTGAGCTATGATAAACATTTTTCTATTTGGTCTCTTAACTCTTAAAATTTAATGATCAGTGCAAAAACTCTTCGAAACTATTTAAATAGGTTCATTTTATTATATAAACTACTTCAGTAAAATTGAATATTTTTAATTAAAAAAAATACTTATCACACTGATTTCTGCATACCTGCTATGGTAAGTATTAGGAGATGTGAAAATAACAGCAAGTAACAATTACCTCTGGGTACTTTTCTTTTTTCCAGGGTGTACTTTCTAATGAAGTATTTGCCATTTTGTCCAGTATTCCTAAGGCTGAAAAATTTGCTAAATTTTGGATCTGCAAAGCAAAGCTGTTGGCAAGCAAAGGCACTTTTGATGTTATTGGGCTCTACGAAGAGGCCATTAGAAGTGGGGCCACAGTAAGTATCTGTCTTGAATGGGTGACTTCTTAAAACTCCTCTTTCATATGAGTTCTCTGTTGTTTGCAAAATGGCAGTCATGTAATGTTAAATGTTCTAATTTACTTCATAAAGTTATATGCAAAATATGAAGTACAATATGTCCTTTGTGAACATTTTAATTAGAATATTTATTTTCTAGAAAATAGTGTCACATGTAAACAAATAGAGTCACTTTCTTGTCAAGTGAATCAGTTCAGTTGCTCAGTCGTGTCCGACTCTTTGCGACCCCGTGAATCACAGCACACCAGGCCTCCCTCTCCATCACCAACTCCCGGAGTCTACTCAGACTCACGTCCATCGAGTCTGTGATGCCATCCAGCCATCTCATCCTCTGTCGTCCCCTTCTCCTCCTGCCCCCAATCCCTCCCAGCATTAGGGTCTTTTCCAATGAGTCAACTCTTCGCATGAGGTGGCCAAACTATTGGAGTTTCATCTTCAACATCAGTCCTTCCAATGAACACCCAGAACTGATCTCCTCTAGGATGGACTGGTTGGATCTCCTTGCAATCCAAGGGACTCTCAAGAGTCTTCTCCAACACCACAGTTCAAAAGCATCAATTCTTTGGAGCTCAGCTTTCTTCACTGTCCAACTCTCACATCCATACATGACTACTGGAAAAACCATAGCCTTGACTAGATGGACCTTTGTTGGCAAAGTAATGTCTCTGCTTTTGAATATGCTATCTAGGTTGGTCATAACTTTCTTTCAAAGGAGTAAGCGTCTTTTAATTTCATGGCTGCAATCACCATCTGCAGTGATTTTGGCGCCCCAAAAAATCAAGTCTGACACTGTTTCCACTGTTTCCCCATCTATTTCCAATAAAGTGATGGGACCAGATGCCATGATTGTAGTTTTCTGAATGTTGAGCTTTAAGCCAACTTTTTCACTCTCTTCTTTCACTTTCATCAAGAGGCTTTTTAGTTCCTCTTCACTTTCTGCCATAAGGGTGGTGTCAAGTGAATATGTCTCACTTAAAAGTCATTGCAGAAATGTGCACTTATGGAAAGCAATAGCATAAAAAATTATAGTATAACATCAATATCCAATACTTAGAAATTCATACCTCACCATAAAGAACCTAAAAAATATGTTAAACCCAATACATCAATATCCATAGATCAATCATTCAGAGCCATTTCATGAAATAACTTGTAATTCTAAAACCACTGTCTATATAATTTAACAAAGACTGCATCAAATAGTTTTAAAACTCTTTTCCCTATAATATCACTTTCTATGTCATTTTATGTTCTACCATACCTTTTCCATGATTGTTCAAAATCAGAGTTTTACATGGTCATAGTTTAAATAAATAGTTTGATAAAGCCTATACCATAAGGCCTATTTCCTTCCCCTCCCATTTCCCACTAACAGCAAACTGAGTATTTTGTTACCTTGATAATTTCAGATAATGTGCTAATATTACTACTTCTTGATTTTTCTCTTTAGACATGATTTGTAGACTTCCAACTCTGCAGGATGAGGATCTAACCCTCTTTTTCACACACACCTGCACAGATCCTCAACACACACACACAGACACCCCATCACCCCTGTAGACGTCACTGTCCTCCATATTTCCATTAGAATCATACAGACATTCTGCTCACTGTCCAGTGCTCACATTGTCATAAATAGGTGAGAAGTATACACTGATCCATGTAGTGCATACTATGGTTACTTTGCCTTTTCAGTATGGCTTTCTAATTTTCCTGCAATTATATTCTTGTTTTCCCTTTGCTTAGTATTTCCAAACTCTTCTATAATTATCTATACTTTTCAATACTTTCAAAACATTACGTTCTGTTGATTTCTTTTCCTCAGGTTATTCTTCTTTTTTAGGGGAGGGGTGCTATGCTAGGTCTTCACTGCTGCATTGCACTTTCTCTGGTTGTGGTGAGTGGCCAACTGGTGGTTCTTCACCCCCATCTTTATCAGTTGTCATTCTGGGATCTCCTTTCACCAGAACTATCAAGTTACCTTTTCTTCCTGCACTGCCTGATTCTTCTCCAATGCTTGTTCTTCTCATCTTTTTTTTGAAGGAAGAGTGGGGTGTTTGTTTGGTTGTATTCTCTATTGTTCATTAGAGGCTTTACTCAGATGCTGATGAAACTGGACTGTTTGTATGTGTATGAAGTGGGTTTTAAAAACTTATTAAAACTGGTCACAGATGAGCCTTTACCATAGAGTGGCTGAGATCTGGCTGAGTCATCTGACTGAGTCAGCTGACTGAGGAACCCCCAGTGTCAGGATCTTCTGATCTTTCCTCTACGGCTGGTCATATTCTCTGCAGAAGGCTCATTTATCCTCCTTCCCGAGAACCAGGAACCAGGCTACCAGTTCCCCTTTATTGGAGAAAAGGGAGCTGGGAGTCTCAACCTTCAGCATGGAAACTTTCATTTATCCCTTTTTTCAGCAGACACTCCCACCCTCAGTCTTGCATGATGTCATCCAGAGACTTGGAGCATATGTGCCTGGTGCTCTGTTGGGATGAAGGTGGGTGGGACACAGCTGCCACTTTGCATGGAGTTCAGGGATGCAGGGTGGATTTGGAGGTCTGATGGTTTTTATTGACTGATTGGCCAAACCACCAGCTTTGGGGATCTTCCCTGACCAGGGATAGAATCCAGGCCTGGCAGTGAAAACACCAAGTCCTAATCCCTGGACTGCCAGGCAATTCCCAGGTGTGACTGCTTTTTGACAGATGCTCTAGAGCCCTCCAGCAATTCCTGAGCCTTTCAGAGGCTTTGGGGTTGAATCAGATTCTTTCTCAGCTAAACTGCCAGCACAGAATTTGACCCTTGTTGCTCAAGCTGGTTACCTCTTCCTTCTACATTCTTATTGCTATTTCTTCTATTCTCTGTGGGTATTGCCTCCTTTTAACCCCCTTTTAAAATCATTTCAGAAGAGTTTCAAGAGGGATTAGGCATGTTTGTGTACTCTATCATCTTTAACTAGAAGCTTGTGAAAATATATAAGTATAAGTAATAACTTGTAATAAAGTATACTCATTAAGTAATGAGTGTTTTATATAATTAAGATGCTTTGCCATGTATTCTGTACATTTATTCCCATTTCCTTAAGCATTTAGCTCTTAAACATTTTAGCTTTTGTAAAAATGTATAGACAGCTTTGCTTTTATGCTCTCTTTTCAGTTATATCTGTTATTTATTTGATACAGGGTCCCAGATCAGGAAGACCAGCCACCAAATACTGTGTTCCTATGAGAAAGTACAGTTCGTTAGTGATGTTCTGTTTCATGGCATCGTTTACATACTTTAAAAAGGAAGGGGGAAAAAAAGGAAGACTATCTCAGATAATTTTATCAGAAAATTACTTTTCTGTGATAGCTTTTAGTTTAGTGTTTTTATATTATGTTACCAAATAAAAGAATTAAAGGAAAAGCTGGGGGGAAATTGTCTAAAATGCTAACTAAAGGTTATATTTAAATGATGGGATTATGGGTAGTTTTCCCTTTTAACTTTGACCTATTGTTCACTTGTCTGTATAGACATATATGACTTTAATGATAAAAACAAAAATTCAGTTAAGACAACACTGAAAACATATATCAGATTTACTTTATATGGGAATACGTCTTTGATGGGATCATGTCAGTCAATAAGAAACCTAATTTGATTTAAAGAAATTTTAAAAAATTAAAATTAAAAGAAAAAAGAAATTTTATTACAGACAACGTTCCATAAATTCATCTCTTCGTTAAAGTCAAGCATGCCAGCATTTAACCAATATTTTTTCTCTTCCTTTATTTTTCCTGTAAAGCTAAAACTGAAGCCTTTTAAATGTTACTTATAGTTAGACAAGAGATTAAAAAGGGAAACATTTTTGTTATAAAAAGTCTATTTGATGTTAAACAACATCATAAATTCCTTGGATCATTTTTTCCATGAATGTTTTTAATATACCATTCGTGTATTTTCTTCCTTCTAGCCAATACAAGAGTTGCGGGAAGTTGTCCTTAATATTTTGCAAGACCGAAACAGAACCACAGAAGGTACTGCTATTTTGTATTTAAATTCATTCCCTCTAGCTACTCAAGTAAAGGTCACTGAGGAACACATATAGGGAAAGAAGAATTTTAAGTTCCCTGAAACGCCTCTCGCTTCTTAGTTTCCCTGGTGTGGACCTTTCAGCTTTCATCATCAGCTGATTGATTTCTGTTATTACAAGTAAATATACTGCTCCAACACCAAACAAAGGTTTTCATCAGAGCATCCTAGACCAGGGTGAGGAGAGAAGAGGCTCTTTACCAGGAGAGACTGAGCTAGAGAGGAGAGGTGCTTTAGTTTAAGTTATGTGTTTAGTTTTTACATGCCTACCAACCCATATACATCCAAATTCGTGTTCTACCTTTAAAACATAGCCATCTCAGGAATCATTTCACATAGTTCACCGTTGCTGTCATTGGCCAAAACCTTTAGAGAACTCTTCTATGAAAAATGTGCCAAATAAAGCGAGTGGCACATTACATATAATTATATTTGTGATATGAACAGGGTTGGGGGGAAGACACCTTGAGAAAATAAAATGGATTACTTTTATAATCTTAAAAGGTGACAAATCTTTTTCCATTAAGAGTAGATTGAACTTTGGGGAACAATCAAGCCATGTGGAATTACAGCCAACTAACCCATTACTTTTAGGAATAAGGTTGTAGTATATATATACTCAATGGTACACTTACTGAGATGATGCTATAATTCAGATATTTGTTTATAATTTATGGCAGTGTTCTTTAAAGAATTAAAAAAGAGAGAGAGACAGGAATTCATGCCTTTTCCACATGTTGGCCTCTCCTGGGGTCTCAGCCTCCAGCCACAGTATATCTATCTGTCTCAGTCAAATTTCCTTCCCTTCATTTTGGTTGCTGTGCTGGTTAGGCTATGATGCACATTGTGTTATCACAAGACATTTACATCTATGTCCAAGGTGAGAGCCATATGGTCATCCCTGGGTTGGAGGGGATCAGAAGGTCAAGTGGGTTAACCCTAATGAGTTAGGAGAACTGACCCAAGGTGTGAAATGAGGGTAAGAGACCAATGGCTAGTCACTAGGGGAGCTCCCTCAAGAGTGAATAAGAGACTGGGGATGTATTCAGAATGTTGAAAGGGTAGCAGGGATCCATTCTCACAGGCCCAAAGGTTGTGTGGAGGACTGGTTAGGAGGAGGCTTAATGCAGCAGGGTGTTACTACAGAGCTTAGTGGGAAAAACTAGTTGTAAGTCCCACTCCAAATCAGTTACTCTTTATTTAGCATATGGAATCCGTAAGGATCACTAAGAAGTCATGGAGATATTCCTGTTTCACTTTATTGATTTTTTTAGCTTCAGTATTAAATTGCTAAGTCTTTCCTTTTGACCTTATATACATAGGAATTACCTCTAACTCCTTAGTTGCTGAAACTAATATAACATCAGTAGAAGAGCTGGCCAAGAAGACGGAATCTGGGGCATCTTGCCTTTCCCCAAAAGAGAGCGAACAGATGTCAGTAACACCCCAAATAACAAAGTCAGAACAGGATGGTCATCCTGGTATCAAATTACAGATCGCCCCAATCCCTCGGTAAGCACACTGTAAAGCTTTTGTGTTCGCGGGTCTAAATTAAGTCCAATTGTCAGCTTCTCCTCCAAAGATCCAGAATACCAGCAGATTAGTGACATGAATACTTCCTGCCTCATATGAGGACTAGGTGATCTAATCGATCTTTGGTATTAAGGGAAAGAGGGGGAGGGGAGGGGTGGAGCCCATGCCAGAGAGACAGTCCTTTCTCTGTACACACTCCCGCACCGCCCCAAACGCAGCACCTCCAAGGAGATCTGACCTTCCTGTGAGGAAGGAGCTGCCAGACTCAGGAGGGCTGTTGGAATGGAGTCACCCCTTCCTCCTGAAATCGGTCCTCCCCCTTCACCCTCATTTGTCCTGCAATGGCAGATCCCATCCACCTTTCCTGGGGGGTCAGGAGTGGGGTGCTACTAATTGCTAAGCAAGGGCAACCTCTGGAGCTACGGGAAGGAATGGGCTGTGGATAGCCTGTAAGAACAAGGAGGGCGGTCAGGACTGTACTAGTTAGAGGCTGCTCATGTATCAAGTGTCTGGTTTTGAAACAAGTGGAAGTTTAAGACAGAATCCATAATAATTTAAGGAACTGTGTCAGGGTATCAATGTCATTGTTTATGCTCTTGAAAGGAAAATTTCAACCAAAAGCACCAAGACCACAGTTCTTTGTCTTACTTTCCTGGGGAGCACGGCTGGGCTTCTTCCACTCTAAACACCTCTCTCAGATGTCATTTCCCCACTATACTCCGCTCATGGGTGGGTCAAGTTAAGCTGCTGATGTGAAAGCCACCTCTCACTGGCTTGGGAATTTTTAGGAGCATTTTCAGCAGACTGGCCATGAGTTTTATAAGACTAATGTAATCTGTGATTTTGTATCCTGTGGCCAGGATTCACTCCATTGAAAGTCTCTGCAGCTTATCTTTCAGGCTATTATTACAGGAATGCATTAAAGCCCTTACCAGGAAGATGCCCAATTTGCTCCAGTCTCCATCTGTGGTTTGGTCCACCATCTCAAAAGATGTTTTTGGATTTTACTGTCAAAGCTAGAAAGTGTCTTTGAATTCTTTAGTCCAGGCTTTTTTGGTGTTAGGCCCAAGTTCCCCAAAGGATGTCAACTCTGTGGAAGTTTATGGAATAAACAAACACCAACTGCCAAGTAGTTGACTTCAAACAAAACCACACTTAGCACTTCATTCAATGAAATCCCTCTGCTGACACCATCTGAGAACAGATGGTGGAGTCCACCCAGTTCATTCTAACATTCAGGGAATGTCCATCTTAGGATGAGAGCTGCCCTAGACATATCTCTGTATCAGCCAACATTGAAATTCTCTCATGTTTTATTAGAGAATAAGAAGAAAATAGTAAGTAGAATTTTGAAAGGAGTTACAGGGTTTTAAATGCGCCTCTTGCTCTCTTAGGATAAATGGGATGCCAGAGGTGCAGGACACGAAGCTGATCACACCCGTGAGGCGTTCAGCCAGGATCGAACGAGCCGTGTCCCGCTACCCGGAAATGCTGCAGGAACACGACCTCGTGGTGGCTTCTCTCAACGAGCTCTTAGAAGTGGAAGAGACCGAGTACTTTATATTCCGCAAAAATGAGGCTTTGCCTGTAACGTTAGGGTTTCAAGTCTCTGAATCATAATTTCTCAGTGCTTGCTTTTTTAAGAGACATTTCAGAGCCTCCATGAGACAAGAAATGCACTTACCCAGGAGACCTGGGAGAAACTACAATGGAAAGGCATTGTGGATGCAGGCCATGGGCCCCTGGAACTTGATAAGTAATTCACCGGGACCGACTCTCAAATTTTATATCCCTGCAGGAAAGTCTGGTTTATTTAAGACTGGAGTTGGCCACAGTTTTACAGCATACATAAATTTCCAACTTTTGAAAATTAATTTATCACACAAGTACAGAAAATTTTTGAATTTTATTGACCTACCTTAATCCCACCATAGTTACTTTTTATATCAGGAGGTCAGATCCACAATACAATAAACGTGACTTCCTGCATCCACCCTGGCAGAGAGGCAGGTCCTCGCAGCCTGAAAGCCCTGAGCGTGGACACCGGCCTTCCCCACCTAGATGGAATGTAACCCACCATCTGCTCAAATGCCCTCATTTAGCTGATGAGTTTACGCCAGCCGTTCCTTGGCTCAGAGATCACAAATGACTTTTCTGTGTGATCGTTGACTTCCCTCACAGATCTCTGGAGATGAGGGTAATTCCCATCCTCTCTGTGTCTGGTTTCCTATAATGATACACAATCCTGAATTGGGGTGGTCATTAAGCTTTTTATATTCAAACCTAGTTTGCATTTATTATTCAGAAATGCTTCAGATGAAACCAAAAGGGAGTAGCAGAGAGCAGTAGGGAGAGGACCCTTGCCTCTTCAGTTCTATGCTCTGTAGGGGACACGTGACCTGAGAAGACGACCTAAGTCCCAGAAACTCCCCATTTGCCTTTCCCAATCAGAATCACTGTGTAAATATAATGTATAGAAGGACCTAGTCAATGTATTTTAGATTTGTTTTCTTAATATTTATATTATCTTTAAAAAAATTAACCTTTGTTCACTCCTGCTTATTTATCTTATTACAGAAAACTGTGATGGTAGCTTGACCTAGAGAATTAAGGGTGTGTCTGTGGAAACACTGGTTTCCCAGGTAGCTCAGTGGTAAAGAATCTACCTGACAAGTAGGAGACCTGGGTTCGATCCCTGAGTCAAGAAGATCTCCTGGAGGAAGAAATGGCAACTCAGTCCAATATTCTTGCCTGGGAAACCCATGGATAATGGAGCCTGGCAGGCTACAGTCCATGGGGACCCAAACGGTCAGACACAACTTAGCAACTGAACCACATCAACTGGGATACACCAGTAGGCCTCACAGGGACACCCATTAGCCTGGAGAGCTTATCATGATCTGACCCCCAGCCTCACCCAGGATGTGGATGTTCCCACTGTGAGGCAAGCAGAGCCATCTCTAAGATTTATAAAAACAAGATTCATAAAACTGAGCTATAAAACCCTGAAGCTAATAGACTAACTCTCGATGAGAAATAGATTGTCACCACAGTGAAAATGCAGGAATCCACGTAGCCAGCCCTTTCCTCCCCTGATAGACTCACTTGATCTGTGAGGCCAAATGATGCTTAGAAGGCACAAAGCTGAAAATGGGACTGGAAGAAATCAAATATTCAAAATCAGCAGACAACAAGAGTCAAGCACATCCCTCCTAGTTCTCAAAAGAGCAACTTCACCATTGCCAGTTCTTAGCAGGATGTCTCAGTACCATTCTGGGTTCTGACAATGCAGGGTGAATTATTGGCATCTAATAACGTGTAGTTTTCAAACTGACAAATTAGAGGTTTTAAACAGCCTGATTAGACTAAGTAGCATCTTCAAGATCTAAAAGGATGTGGAAATGATAGTGGATGGTACAGCAGCTGCAGAAAACTACACCCTGATTCTGAAGCTCTTTGTAGGTTCTCAGTAACCCTCTTGTTCAGTAAATAACTGTTCCTAGAAACCAGAGTAGGCGGGAAGGAAAGAAGGCAGGCCCTTAATCACTTGGCAGGAAGATTCACAGGGAACTATAGTGGAGATATGGGCTTTAAACAGAATTAAGTCTAATGTGTAGAGACAACTTCTTAGGAGAGGTGAGTGTGAGTATTGAAGATAAATAGGGAGGGTTATGTGCTGACATCAAGTGCAGAATGCCTGGGAACCAGAAGACAAGGAAGGGAGAAGGTATGACGGTTATTACTATTTGCTGCTGCTGCTGCTGCTGCTAAGTCGCTTCAGTCGTTTCCGACTCTGTGCGACCCCATAGATGGCAGCCCACCAGGCTCCCCCGTCCCTGGGATTCTCCAGGCAAGAACACTGGAGTGGGTTGCCATTTCCTTCTCCAATGCAGGAAAGTGAAAAGTGAAAGTGAAGTCGCTCAGTCGTGTCCGACCCTCAGCAAGCCCATGGACTGCAGCCTACCAGGCTCTGCTGTCCATGGGATTTTCCAGGCAAGAGTACTGGAGTGGGGTGCCATTGTATCGGTTACTCCTACTATAAAAGATATCCACTGTGCCTGCTGGGCATGCAGTCCTTCTAATAACAACACCCTAGGGACTTCCCTGGTGGTCCAGCAGTTAAGACTCCACACTCCCAATGCAGAGGTCCTGGGTTTGATCCCTGGTCAGGGAATTAGATCCTATATACCACAACTAAGACCTGGAGAACCCAAATAAGAATAGATAACTATCTTTTAAAAAGAGTACCCTAATTTCCTGAGGACCACCTGTTTCCTGCTCACAGTCTGTAGCTTAAGAGGAATGGACTACCCACCAGAGCATATGACCCAGGTCAGGCCGACCAGCAACCAGTATCTCTTGGCTAATAACATTGACTGGAAGATGGGGTTGTGTCTAACACAAAACCAGTGAGATTTTTCCTGGTAGAGTTGCCAAAGAAATAGGATGGGAATCTGTAAATCTACTAAACCCATGGGGAAAAAAAACCTACCTAAGAATGGCACCAAAATGGAATAAGCCTGAGAGCTGGAGAAAGTGTGGTGACATCATTTGATCCCCCGGCTAAAGCCAGGAGCCAGCCAAACCTTGTACTTTCCAATATGAGGCAACTGATTCTTTTTTGTTTTTTAATTGGAGAAGGCAATGGCAACCCACTCCAGTACTCTTCCCTGGCAAATCCTATGGATGCAGGAGGCTGGTAGGCTGCAGTCCATAGGGTCGCTAGGAGTCGGACATGACTGAGCAACTTCACTTTCACTTTTCACTTTCATGCATTGGAGGAGGAAATGGCAACCTACTCCAGTGTTCTTGCCTGGAGAATCTCAGGGATGGGGGAGCCTGGTGGGTTGCCGTCTCTGGGGTCGCACAGGGTCGGACACAACTGAAGCGACAGCAGCATCAGTAGCAGCAGCAGGCAAAAGCTAACAGTTTTGCCAAGAGAACGCACTGGTCATAGCAAACACCCTCTTCCAACAACACAAGAGAAGACCACACATGGACATCACCAGATGGCCAACACCGAAATCAGATTGATTATATTCTTTGCAGCCAAAGATGGAGAAGCTCTATACAGTCAGCAAAAACAAGACCGGGAGCTCCTTATGGCCAAATTCAAATTTAAATTGAAGAAAGTAGGGAAAACCACTAGACCATTCAGGTATGACCTAAATCAAATCCCTTATGATTATACAGTGGAAGTGAGAAATAGATTTAAGGGACTAGATCTGATAGAGTGCCTGATGAACTGTGGACGGAGGTTTGTGACATTGTACAGGAGACAGGAATCAAGACCAAGAAAAAGAAATGCAAAAAAGCAAAATGGCTGTCTGAGGAGGCCTTACAAATAGCTGAGAAAAGAAGAGAAGCCAAAAGCAAAGGAGAAAAGGAAAGATATAGCGATTTGAATGCAGAGCTCTAAAGAATAGCAAGGAGAGAGAAGAAAGCCTTCCTCAGTGATCAATGCAAAGAAATAGAGGAAAACAATAGAATGGGAAAGACTAGAGATCTCTTCAAGAAAATTAGAGATACCAAGGGAACATTTCATGCAAAGATGGGCTCATGGAATCAAGATTGCTGGGAGAAATATCAATAACCTCAGATATGCAGATGACACCACCCTTATGGCAAAAAGTGAAGAAGAACTAAAGAGCCTCTTGATGAAAGTGAAAGAGGAGAGTGAAAATGTTGGCTTAAAGCTCAACATTCAGAAAACTAAGATCATGGCATCCAGTCCCATCACTTCACGGGAATAAATGGGGAAACTGTCAGACTTTATTTTTTGGGGCTCCAAAATCACTGCAGATGGTGATTGCAGCCATGAAATTAAAAGACACTTACTCCTTGGAAGGAAAGTTATGACCAACCTAGACAGCATATTAAAAAGCAGAGACATTGCTTTGTCAACAAAGATCTGTCTAGTCAAAGCTTTGGTTTTTCCAGTAGTCATGTATGGATGTGATAGTTGGTCTATAAAGAAAGCTGAGCACCAAAGAATTGATGCTTTTGAACTGTGGTGTTGGAGAAGACTCTGAGAGTCCCTTGGACTGCAAGGAGATCCAACCAGTCCATCCTAAAGGAGATCAGTCCTGGGTGTTCCTTGGAGGGACTGATGTTGAGGCTGAAACTCCAATACTTTGGACACCTGATGCGAAGATCTGACTTATTTGAAAAGACCCTGATGCTGAAGGGATTGGGGGCAGGAGGAGAAGAGGATTTCAGAGGATGAGATGGCTGGATAGCATCACCGACTCAATGGACATGAGTTTGGGTAAACTCTGGGAGTTGATGATGGACAGGGAGGCCTGGCGTGCTGCAGTTCATGGGGGCTGAGAGAGTCAGACACAACTGAGCGACTGAACTCAACTGATATCTGCTTTACAATTATTGTTAGTTTCTGCTGTACAAAAACATAAATCAGCTATATATATATACATATATCCCCTCCTTCAAGGACCTCCCTCCTTCATGCTCCCCCTCATCCCACCCCTCTAGGTCATCACCGAGTTATCACAGAGAATCAAGCTGAGCTCCCTGTGCTATACAGCAGGTTCCCACTAGCTATCTATTAATATTTACACATGATAGCATATATATGGAGAAGGCAATGGCACCCCACTCCAGTACTCTTGCCTGGAAAATCCCATGGATGGAGGAGCCTGGTAGGCTGCAGTCCATGGGGTCCGCAAAGAGACACGACTGAGCAACTTCACTTTCACTTTTCACTTTCATGCATTGGAGAAGGAAATGGCAACCCACTCCAGTGTTCTTGCCAGGAGAATCCCAGGGACGGGGGAGCCTGGTGGGCTCTCGTCTATGGGGTCGCACAGAGTCGGACACGACTGAAAGCGACTTAGCAGCAGCAGCAGCAGCAGCATATATATGTCGACCCTAGTTTTAGCACATGGGCTTAGTTGCCACATGACATATGGGATCTTAGTTCCCCAACAGGGATTGAACCTGCAACTCCCTCCATTGAAAGGTGGAGTCTTTTTTTTTTTTTTTTTTTTTACTTTACAATAGTGTATTGGTTTTGCCATACATTGACATGAATCCGCCATGGGTGTACATGAGTTCCCAATCCTGAACCCCCCTCCCACCACCCTCCCCATATCATCTCTCTGGGTCATCCCAGTGCACCAGCCCCAAGCATCCTGTATCAAACCTAGACTGCCAATTCGTTTCTTACATGATAGTATACATGTTTCAATGCCATTCTCCCAAATCATCCCACCCTCTCCCTCCCCCAGAAAGGTGGAGTCTTAACCGTTGGACCACCAGGGAAGTCCCAACATAATGTTTTTTTAAAACATACACACACAGAGAAAAACACTGCATCAAATGAACAACCCCCAGATAGAAATACAGATGACTTCCTAGGAGTTGAGCAGAGTTCTAATCCAAAGCTGTTTAGCCGTCCCCACTTCCTCTAGTCTTTATGATATAACTGTAGCCCCACTCCTTTCCCTGCATTTCTACATGCTGACCCAGAGTAATAATAAATCAGGTTACATGGCTCATGCAATAAGACATACAGGACACTGGACACCAGAGATACAATGGTGACCCAAATGACCTGTCCCCACGGAGCCACAAGTCTAGTGGGGACACATGTTAGAGCATCACAAATGTCAGAGTGTGATGATCCTGAGAAAGAGGATCAGGGAGGTAGGGGGGAGGCCCCTGAGACCTGAGGGAGGAGCAGAGGTGAGATAGAAGGAGAAGCACAGGAAGGGGCCTTGACCACCTCTTCTTTCTGCGGGTCTGCCCTCCCCCTCCCCCTCCCCACCCCTCTTCCCCTCCCTCTGCCTCATCTCTTCCTCAGACCCCTTAAGGATCTTCTGCCAGGCTGCTTATCCCCCAGGCCATTTCTGTATTCTCTCTGCCCTAGGAGGGAATTCTAAGTGTTCATTTTTGTAGTATTAACAAAATACTTTTTGTAATGCTACTGGATTTCAAAGAAAAGCTTGCGCCCTAGGGTCTAAGCAGTTTACCTGGTAAAATATTATCCTCTAGGCCTTTAATAAGAGTCTAGTGTTTAAAGACACAAGGCCAGGGACTTCTCTGGGAGCCCAATGGCTAAGACTGCACTCAATGCAGGAGGCCCGGGTTCCATCCCACATGCCGTAACTAAGAGTTTGCATGCTGCAACTCAGACCAGGTGCAGCCACATAAATATTTTAAAAGACTGAAAACTGAGCTAAAAATATACTTTCTGTTTCTTTAGAAAGTAAAGACACAAGGTCAGGGGTACCTAGTCCTTTCCTGGAAAACTTGCCCCTGGTGACTCTGAGGCCCAAAAGTCAACACAGGAAGAAGAATGAAAGGTCCGGAAGCTTCTGAAATGCACAGGAGATGTCAAAAAATGTGAACTCTGAGCACAGGGCCTGTTGTCCCTTATTTATCCTCAGATATTCCAAATGTTTCCCCTGCTTACCCACAGAAAATAAAACTAGGGAACTGGATCACATGCTTTCATTTCAAACATGTAGATATATTCCTTCTAAGCCTCCACTGAGGGCAGGAGGAGAACAAGGTGACAGAGAATGAGATGTTTGGATGGCATGCATTGGAGCAAACTCCAGGAGATAGAGTGAAGGACAGGGAGGCCTGGCATGCTGCAGTCCATGGGGTTCCAAAGAGATACAACTGAGAGCCTAAACAACAACAAAATCCTCTAGATGATACCATTAACAAGAAAAGTCAACTCAAATTCAGTAAAGGGCGAGGACTTAACACCATGGAGGAGCTCCAACTAGAATGAAGAATCACGTTTTAAAATCACAAGTAGGACTTTTTATAGATTTTAATGCATGTATATACATCAAGTTTAAAGACTATCTCGCTGTCTTTCACAGTGACTGGAAAAAACAGTTAATGAAGTCATCAATAACCATTGTCATTACTAGTAACAGAATCAAAAGTGCACAGAAACACTATTTTTAAAAAGAAATTGATAGAAATAAAAATGGATGAGAAAGGATACACTCAGGGGAACTGGGTTAAATAGTTCCACTTGGTACACACAAATGGCCAAGCGGCCAGGGAGAACAAGACCCCTTCCTCCCTAAAAGAAGGGCTCTTGGGCTCCAGATCTGTTACATTTAGATTTCAACATGGTTGCTTTCTCTCTCTCCCATATTCCTCCTATTATTTGAAAAATACCTCATAGTAGAGGATGGTGGTGCCAGCCATGTCCTGGATTCAGTCTGCCTCCATGCAGCCCTCCTGGTCTTTCTCTCTTTGCCCTCAGCCTTACAAGAAACAAAGAAAGCTGGTTATGGAACCTTCCCAGGTTCACACAGTGACTCCCAGCCAGGGGTAGAAAATGTGTCCAAATGCCTTAGTCTGTGCTGGGATGGAGATGAGAGGCTAGAGTAACCAACACATCCCCAGAGAACCCACAGTTACAGAGGGGAGTGGGTCTAGTGCTCTGGTGGGTTGAGAGGGAAAAAATAGTTGCAAACCACTGGTTTAAGATTTGAAATAGCTCAGCTGGAATTCCATTATCTCCACTAGCTTTGTTCGTAGTGATGCTTCCTAAGGCCCACTTGACTTCACACTCCAAGATGTCTGGCACTAGGTGAGTGACCATACCATCATGGTTATCTGGGTCATTAAGACCTTCAGTTCTTCTTTTGCGTCTGTTAGGTCCTTGCCATTTAATATTATCGATGTGCTTTAATTTTGAGCTTCTCCTGGGCAGGAGTAAAGTGGCTCATAATTCAGTTTCTACTTTGTCAGGCATATGGGAGGCACCTGGTGAAAAACACTGGTGGAAAGAATGTACACTGAGCCTGGAGCCACAACACTAAAGGGAACTGAGAAGATGGGCATTTTGAAAATCAAGCCCTGGGAACACCAGGGTAGAAACAGGAAGCCTCCTGCAGGGCTCGGGGCTGCAGAACTAGGTGAGGAGCCGAGCCTGCCACTCAGGAAAGCTTGGGTCTCCACTCAGAGGGCAGAGTCACAGAGAGAGCGAAGAAGGAGCCCCTCCACTTTGTGTCCATAAAAGTCGTCTGCTGAGGAAGCCTGGCCGGGGAGAGTCTGTGTTCTGTCACCTCTCCCAGAATGAGGATGGATCTGTCAGAGGAATGATCCAGAAGAGATGTGGGGAGATATGGGCCCCCATTCAGTCAGCCGAGCCGGACCTGTGAGTCTGAGAGCCAGTGGTTCTTGGCCCTCTCAGACCCCCTGCCTCGTCTTAAAACCAAGTATTTTCTAACACAACACTGCAAATCAACTATACTTCAATTAAAAAATAAATATTTTCATTTGCTCTTCTTGATTATGAATTGACATTCATAGACAATATGATTGTCTCTATAATCTTAACAATCGATATCATACCTTAACTGTAAACGAGAAATGAAAAGCAACGTATAATAATATGTATTCCTACATGAATATTCAGGAATGATTGCACTGGAAGACAAAATAGCTCCCGCAGACCTCCCAAATAACCCCTCGGTTTGATACTGCTCCACTGGGACCCCTGCTCTAGCCCAAGAGGAGCCCCCAAGTCTCTGAGCTCCCTGGCCAGTCAGCTGGCAGCCCTCACTTTCCAGTAACCCACCCTCTGGCTGCAAGAGAAGAAGCTGAAGGCGGGAACCAGACCAGCCCCTTCTTGCTCCACTGCTGTCTCATGGGGCATCTGTAGGGACCAACACAGGAGGTGGAGGAGCGCATTGGTGCTGAGGCCTTCCAGAGTCCCCAGTTACACATCAGTACCCCCCAACACCATCCTCTGCCCACAGCTGCCAGCTTCCTGCCCAGTGATGCTGCAGAAGAGGGAGCCCAAGAGGGTCAGCAGGAGGAGGAAGTTTCTGGCAGATGGACTTCACTTCCTCAAAAATCCCAGGCAGCACTGCTGGGTAAGTTAAGGTTTCTTTAGCTCTTTCACCTGGGCGCTCCGGATGCTTGTCTCTATTTTAGCAATGGTGTCTAACTGCATGATAATGCCTCAGTTCAGTTCAGTTCAGTTCAGTCGCTCAGTCGTGTCCGACTCTTTGCGACCCCATGAATCGCAGCACGCCAGGCCTCCCTGTTCATCACCATCTCCTGGAGTTCACTCAGACTCACGTCCATCGAGTCCGTGATGCCATCCAGCCATCTCATCCTCGGTCGTCCCCTTCTCCTCCTGCCCCCAGTCCCTCCCAGCATCAGAGTCTTTTCCAATGAGTCAACTCTTCGCATGAGGTGGCCAAAGTACTGGAGTTTCAGCTTTAGCATCATTCCTTCCAAAGAAATCCCAGGGTTGATCTCCTTCAGAATGGACTGGTT
>SJYT01010082.1:388962-433031 GCA_006410635.1 Cephalophus harveyi
GCATTGCCTTTCTTTGGAATTGGAATGAAAACTGACCTTTTCCAGTCCTGTGGCCACTGCTGAGTTTTCCAAATTTGCTGGCAGATTGAGTGCAGCACTTTCACAGCATCATCTTTCAGGATTTGAAACAGTTCAACTGGAATTCCATCACCTCCACTAGCTTTGTTCGTAGTGATGCTTTCTAAGGCCCACTTGACTTCACATTCCAAGATGTCTGGCTCTAGATGAGTGATCACATCATCATGATTATCTGGGTCGTGAAGATCTTTTTTGTACAGTTCTTCCATGTATTCTTGCCACCTCTTCTTAATAGCTTCTGCTTCTGTTAGGTCCAGACCATTTCTGTCCTTTATCGAGCCCATCCTTGCATGAAATGTTCCCTTGGTATCTTTGATTTTCTTGAAGAGATCTCTAGTCTTTCCCATTCTGTTCCTTTCCTCTATTTCTTTGCACTGATCGCTGAAGAAGGCTTTCTTATCTCTTCTTGCTATTCTTTGGAACTCTGCATTCAGGTGCTTATATCTTTCCTTTTCTCCTTTGCTAACGCCTCAGACCCCCCATTTTGCCTACAGGAATCCTCCAGCCTGCTCATTTAAAAGCCCAGAGATGAGACGAGGCTGCACAGTGAGAGCTCAGTGTGGCAGTGTGGTGCAGGGGACAAAGTGGCCCTGGATTCAAATCCTGACTCTGCAGTCTACCTGGCAGCAGTCTGAACCTAAGTAATTTAGGTTCTCTGCACTTCCAGTTCACCGGTGGTAAAATGAGGAGAAAAAAACCTACTTTGCTGAGTTATATTAAGCATTAAGCAGAATCAATTAAAAAAAAAAACCACCCAGTCCAGAAACATAAAACGGTTTCTCCTGCTCTCAATTATCAGGAAGGCAGCTGGGAGTGGCAAGAAAAATAGGGTTCACAGAGCCCCAGAGAACTAGCTTCAAGTCTAGATCCTTGACTGCAGACGGTACATCATCTAAGATGGAAATAATGGCCGCTGGTTGGGAGAAGGGACATGCGTGCCCTGGGGAGCTCTGCACTGGTCAGTCTCATGGCCCCATGAACCCTGTGGCATCACTGTCGCCTTCACTTCCCTGCTCTTGACTGAGAAGCATTGCAGGTCTTCCAGAGGAAAACCAGCTGGAGTGTTCACTATGCTGCTGTTTGGTCCACTTTCCCTGCGATCACTGTACTGCGATTACTGAGGGTAGGCGGACCACAGCCCTCCTCCTTGAAAGCGGTATTATGTGTACTAGGGAGATAATGCAGTCTCAGTTAATTGAGCAGGAGGAAAACTTCAAGCAGAGGCGTCTTATCTGTAGAACCATAACCCCTCCAGAGCATTCTTTATGAGACAGACAGTTATCTGCAAGGGTTTGGCCCGTTTGTGCCTGGAGATGGGAGAAGGGGGTCTGGTGACCTCAAATGCTCTTGGCAGGGCCAAGCACCCACGGGTCTTTCTGGGACGGAGGTTCAGGGATGCCAGGGAGGTTTCGCAGGGATATACCACTTCCCAGGCTGCCCGGCACAGCGAGCTGAGTGGGTGGTACAGGAAATTGAGGCAGGTGGCTGTGTAGAGGTCGGCGTAGTGCATCAGCTGGCTGGAGAAGAGTGTCTGGCGGAAGCCACACCGGAACAAGGTGCCCATCACACTGTAGCACAGGTCCAGCTCCCGGCTGACTCTCTGGCAGAGGGGCAGCGCACTGATTGAAGATCCCATTCCCGCCCACCCCCCACGCCCAGGACGTGCATCACCCACAAGCAAGCCTGTCTGCCAGGGTGAGGCCCAGCTCTGCCCTCCTGGGAAACAGTCCCCTAAGGACATTGAGGCCCTCGCCCACCACGGGGAAGGAGCTGCCAGGGTGCTCAGCCAGGCGGGCTTTGGGAGGCAGGGCGGCTCTCTCTGCTTGGCCCCAGGCCCCACTCCTTGCTTTCCTGCCTGGCCCTGGAGAGCGACCAGCCTGCCCTACACTCAGCATCACTGACTTTCTGGTAAGGCCCACACTCTCAGCCCCACTCCTGCCCCACCCCCCTAGCAGGCCCCCGCCTCATTACAGGCCCTGCTTTCAGAATCTAGAAAAGCATTCCATTGCCTCGTAGTTCAGTGGTTAAAAGTCTGCCTGCCAGTGCAGGGGACACGGGCTCCATCCCTGCTCCAGGAAGGTCCCACGTGCCTCGGGGACAACTAAGCCTGTGCACCACAGCCACTGAGCCTGTGCTCCGCGGCCAGAGAAGCCACCACACTAAGAAGCCCGCGTGCCACAACCAGAGAAAGTCCACGCACAACAGTGAAGACCCAGGTCAAAACAAACAGTTTTTTTAAAAAAGAAAAGTGGTCCAATGTTACTCCTAGAGTGACCAAGGACGTCCTTGTTACCCTCTCTGTGCCTCAGTTTCCCCATCTGTAAAATAAGGTGACAATCCCTGTCCAGGCCCCTCAAGGGGCTGTGGGAGGATCATATGGCATGAAAGCGCTGAATTCCCTACAAGAGGTTCAGCCAAGATCCTGCACTATTGGTCCCCACGGGGCCTGGGAAGGTCGAGTGGCCTGAACCCCTGTGGGACTCTTCCACCTCTAGTGACTGGTCAGGAATGACACTAGGGAACGTGTCCTTTCCTTACCCAGACACACCAGCACATCCACCCTAAATCCTGTCTTCTCAGGCCCTTTGTATGGCTGACCCCAGACACGAGCCAGGCAGTTGGTCACATGAGGACCCAATCCAGGAGGCAGGTGGTTCTCAAGGTTAGTGGTGGAGATGGAAGAACCTCAACCCTTCAAGAGCACACTGCTGTCATTCAGCACGAGGGCCAGCAGAGGGCACAGGCTGACAAGGCCCAGTGGCACTCCTGGAGACTGGAGGAGTCATAACTGGGCGCTGGAGACCTGGGAAAGAGCTAATCCAGGCAGGCAACCTGGAATCACATGCCTCACCCTCCGCCCCGCCAGGCCCATCCCCTCCTCCTCAGCACCCTGCTCTTACCTGAATCTCCCTCTTGGTGGAGCTGATGAGTTGCAGGCCGTAACCACTGCCATCTGCGTGCCTGGTGCAAAAATGGCCACTTGACCCAGGAGGAGAGGAGCTGGGGGCCCCGGAGTCTCCAGGTACAACCTCCCCAGACAGCATGGGGTGGGAGGCACTCTGCAGGCACGCAGTGGGGGTGCTGAGCTGGGTGTGTGCCCACGTGTGAGAGGGTCAGTGGTTCAGGAGGAAGGGCCTAGCGGTCAGTGTGAGCATCTCAAGGGGGTCAGAGTCCAGTTTAGTAGAGAAGCCCAGCCTGAAACAGATCGTGATTTCCTGAGCAACCTGGCATGGACCCTGCTGCCAGGCGTGGACATGGACCACCACCCTCCATCCTGCTCCCCTCCCAGGTAGGGGGTCACAGGCCAGGGCTCTCACTGGTACAGGTCTGCTGGATGCGTGTCCAGCCTCTTCAGCATCTCCATTCGCTCTGGAAAGCAGACAGGTGACACGGGGCATGACAGCCCTGCCTACTTTGTCCTGGGCCTAGCTCAGCCAGTGCGGTCAGGGTGGAAAGATCACTGGAGTCTAACTCCACTCCCCTGCCCCAGGCCCAGCTGTGTGCATAACATCCTCGCCCCTCTCCTTACACTGAGGGAGACTCTGCCCAGGGCAGAGCAGGGAGAGCCCTGTGGGAGAGATGCCTTCAGGCTGTGTGACTTTGGGCAAGACACTTAACCTCTCTGGGTCTCTGTTTCCTCATGAATAAATAGATCCACTCTCATAAACCACAGAGCAGACAGTATGAGCATGGTCAGTATTGACCTCACATAGAGAGGGGACGATGACCCTGGTGCAGGCTTTAGCATCGCTGGCCAGTGCCCCTGCTGGTCTGCCCCCTACAACTCATCCTTCTCTCGGGCCCAGATGCCCAGCTCCCGGGACAGCTCGGGAACCACCAGACAAGTCCGCTGGCCCTGCGGCTTCTTGGACTTGAGGATGTCCCCAAAGATGTGATCGCCGATGTATAGGATGTCCTTCCCCCGCACCCCGAGCAGCTCACATACCACGTCCGATGACCCTGCCAGACCAGGGGAGGACAGGCCCACTCACAGTCCTTCCTGTCCTAGCGAGCAGACTGGGGACAGGGGCTCCTAGTCCTGTCCTGACGGGTAGGCCTGGGACGTGGGCTTCTAGTTGAAGGTGGGTTGCTAAGGAGGAATGGGAGGGAGGGAGAGGGAAGGGGGAACTGGTACCTCCAGAGTAGACAGCACAGTGCTGGTGGGAGCTGGTGTAGGTACCAACAACAGAGCTTGCTCGTGTCCTGGAGGGGGCAGAGGGGTGCCCTGGTCAGAGATGGTGGGGGGTTGGGCCTGGCAGGGGTAGCTATAGGGTGAGGAGAGAAGGGGGTCACAGAGGGCCCTGAAGGAGTCCCCTCCCTGGATCCCTGCCTCCAGGGACAGAAAGCAGAGCAGCCACCACCAAGGGCAGGTCAAGCCTGAGAGGCGGGCTCCCTCCCCACAGTGCAGTCCATGGGTCACGGAGGACAGGCCTCGACCCCTGCATTACCGTGTTGACCTGTCTCAGCACTGTGGCCTCCGCGAAGAAGTGGGGCTTCTGTGTGTTCACCACGATCAGATCAAAGTAGGACCTCCAGGGCCTGGCTGCAGCCTCAGCCTGCAGGCGGGAGGACGAGACGTGGCGGGGCACATGGCGAGGCACATGCCAGCACACGCGCTCAGCCTGGAAAATCTGATCCAGGCTCTCAGCCAGGTCCTCACCCACAGCTGCCCCACCCACACCTGGCCGGGATGCCTGGCTCTGGACCAGTGAAAATTCACCAGCTCCCCCATCTCAGCCTTGGCCTCTCAACCAGATGGGACATCCTGGGGCTCAGGAACAGGGGCCTCTGACCACCCAGCATCCCCAGCCACGCTGGCAGGAAGTGCTCAAAAGCTATCGGCAGAGGCCAGCGTTGGATGTCTAGTGGGCTGTGTCAGCCCCTGGAGTCCCTCATAACACAGAGTCAGAGACCCAGAGACACAGGACGAGAGCACAGGTTCCTCCCCACCCCACCCCACAGCTGGAGCCCTGCTTACGCATTAGCCAGCCAGTCCCCACCAGGTATGTCACACTCCCCACCCCCAGGCCTGCCAAGCCACTTCTCACCCCTCCCTCACCCCCTTCTGCCCCATCCAGCCCCTCCCCAAATATCTAGTCACTTTTCCAAGGTCTCCCCACCCCTCCAGGCTCCTCCCATAGCCTGGCTGAAGTCACCAGTCTCCCACCCACTGGGGAAGTTCCAGCACCCACTGGGGAGGTTCCAATGGGCCCACTCAGGTGAAACGATCCTTCCCATACCCTTGGCTCCTCCTGGAGGAGAGAGCTGGACATGGGAGGGACCTGCAGCAAGGTGGCCTGGCCTCCCTGCCCTAGACACAGCCTCCACCAGCCAGGCCCATGGCACTCACCTCACCAGTATCTAACAGGTAGGTCATGATGGCCTGGCAAGGACAAGGCAGGAGTTAGGGCACCTAGCTGGGTCAGACCAGGGGCTGCCAAGGCCCTCAGCCCACAGGTCACACCGGGCACCACAGGAGCAAGATGGAGGGGAAATGGATAATTTCACAGAGACCCTAGGCCTCCCTGGTGGCTCAGGGGTAAAAAAAGAATCTGCCTGCAGTGCAGGAGAGGCAGGTTTGATCTCTGGGTCAGGAAGATCCCCTGGAGAAGGAAATGGCAACCCACTCCAGTGTTCTTGCCTGGGAAATCCCATGGACAGAGAAGCCTGGCTACAGTCCACGGGGTCACAAAGAGTCAGACACGACTGAGTGACTAACCTTTCCCTGAGACCTTAAAAGGCCAAGAAACGGAACCCAAGATACCAACCAGGCAGTGAGGGTTTCGCCCCCACTGCTTTCCCACTCCCTCACTGTTTCTGCAGGGCCTCAGTTTCCCCAGAGCCAGAAAGGAAAGTTCTCTGGCCCAGAGGCTGAGCTCCACGCCTCCAACCACCTCCATTTGCGCACTCACATCTCTGTAGTTGTAGCTGCTGTTGGTGGCCAGGAACACTTTTCCCGCTTCCTTCACCTTGTCCAGCAGGACGGGGATTCATGCCTGGGGCAGAGAGAGAAGCTACCTCCAGCAGTGGGACCCCCCCTCCCCGGAGCTGCCCTGGGAGCCTGCTCTCAGGTTTCAGCCCCATGGCTGAGCAGGGGCCCCCAGGTCAGGCAGGAAGGCAAGGAACAAGGCCAGGGTGCAGAGCTTTGTCTACCTCTTGAAGAAGGAGCCAGAGAAAGGCGGAGCATCCCCACTGCCCTGGGGGAGGAAGGGACAAGGGGGACAAGGCTTAGTCATGACCCTGGTCTAAGGCCACTCACATCCTTCTCCAGGTATTTCTCTAAGTCCTCTAAGCTCTTCTCCTTGAGACAGCCCTGCAGAAGGGAGCAGAGCTGTGAGTTCACATGCCCATGTGTGTATGTGTGTGTGCACATGACTTGCATGCACATGCCTACATCCAAGATGGAGGAACCCAGACCGCCATCCTCAACCAGAAGCAGAGTGAAACCTTATGGGCTCTGGGGACCTGGGTGGGGCCTGCGGTCCTGGGACACTCACCGAAAGGTGGACATAATCCATGGCATCCATCACATCTTGGAAGAGGCTTTGGAAGGACATGAAAAGGTTCCCGTGCTGATAGCCTGTGTCACAGCTGAGTCAAGCCAAGAGGGAGGCTGATAAGGGCCCCTGAGGTGACCACCACCCTGGAGCCCACCAGCGGGACTCCTTCCATCCACAGTGAGCAGGACACTGGGTCCGTGTCCCAGCCCTCTTGGGAGGGGTGTCACCCTGCGCTGAGGGTCACCCCTTGGGGGTTTCAGTTATAGAGTTGGGGGCTCCCACATCTAAGGCCTTCCCACTGAGTTCTTGAAGCCCGTGGAACCCCTCAGGAAGAGCCGCTGCCTCTTGCTGGGGCCCCCACTTCAGGGCTTGGCCCCTAAGGGGGGCAGTATTCTGCTGGGTCACCCAGGGCTGGGGGAGGGAAAGGGCACAGAACGCACTTGATGTAGCGGGAGCAGCCAGAGAAGAAGTCTATCAGGCAGGCATAGAGGTAGGTTTCTGGGGGTGGAGAGAGCGGTCAGTCACTGGTCCAAGGATCCAGGCCAGAGCCAGAACTACCTCACCATCAGCCCTCACCAGGCAGGTTGAAGAGCGTGTTGAGGATGTGAAACCGCTGCAGATCATCCCTCTGAATGAACTTGCTGGGGTAGAAGCTCCAGACCTCCGCCCTGGGGAGGGAGTGAGCACTCCACAGCGCCCCCCAGTGGTCGGCCAGGCCCTGCCATTCCTTCGTGCCTCTCCCCATCCTCCTGTCCCTCTTTTACCACTGGCATTGCCGAGGCCCTGCTGTGTGCTTGACTCTAGCCCCAGCCCCACCGTCTTTCCTGTAGCATCCTTGCCCCCGAGCCGGTGCCTTACTCCGAGAGGAAGCAGAAGCCTTGGGTGCCCAGCAGCACGTTCCCGTGGGCATCCACCTTCAGCAGGTTTCCGTAGAGCGCATCGAACACCAGCCCCCTGGGTGAGGGCACAGAGACCGTGAATGGGGTCCAGGGCCAGGACTCGGCTCAGCATCCCGCCCCCCGGGCCCTGCTCACCTGGTGGGGAAGGTGAGATCGTAGGTGTAGCGCAGGATCTCGTGCGGGTACCCCATGCACACCAGGCGCTCCAGCAGCAACTCTAAGGCCAGTGTCTGGTAAGCCGGGGACTTGTAAGCTGCAGGCCGAGCAGACCCAGGCCCATTGGTGCCCGTTCCCCAGCCGGCACCCCTGACCACCAATTCCTCACTCCCCCACTCCCACCCCTCCCCCTCTCCGCTACCAGCCAGAGTGTAGTCCATGTCAAAGCCGAAGCAGCCAGTCTTCCCCATCGCCAGGCTGCGGTTGACAAAAATCCTGGAAAGGGGAGGGTGTCCCCAAACTCCAAGGGCCAGGGCTTCCCTGGGCCTGCGTGTGTCTGAGCACATGTGTGTATCTGAACACGTGTGCCAGTGTATGCAGGGCTCCTCTCACCGTGGCAGTGTGCTGGGGGGCATCCCCAAGAGCAAGGATGTGCCCTGGTCAGTGGGGGTGTCACTTTCCTGATCGAGGTCACTGTGTCAAAGCTCAGAAATGTTGCATTTGTCCCAGGTGGGCAGCACAAAGCACCAGGTCTGGGGGTGGGGGAGGGGGGAGAGCCCCTCCCCCCACTGAGTGTACACAGTTTTCCATGTGGTCAGCCACTGCCCACCTACAGGAGGATGTTCCCTTTGGAGAGCAGGGGCTTGCCTGTGTTTTGTGTGTCATCATCTCTGTGTCTTTGAAGGAGTCAGTCCCGGGGCTGCTGTGTTGTGTGGGGTATGTCAGGAAATGGGGTGTTTAATCATGATCCCCTCACCTCCCCCATCCATCTCACCACTGATGCCAGTCCGGCTCCAGGGCCTGTGGCTCCCGTCTGGGCTCCCTTAGCTCCCCGCCGTCAACACTGGCAGTCGCCACCAGGAGTGAGAAGGCAGTGGTTCCTTCTCCAGTCACCTGCCCACTGTCAGTGGTGTCCAGCAGCTCCCCTCCGCCTCAAACCTTCAGACACCACTGCGGACCCTGCCGGCCCCACCCTGGGCCCCATCTCCTTCTCGTTTGAGGGAGGAGTCACCAGGACAGTCTCTGGGGTCCCTTCTGTTCCTTACGTGCATGTGCCTGGGTGCTCAGTTGTGTCCGACTCTTTGTGACCCCAGGGACTGTAGCCCTCCAGGCTCCTCTGTCCATGGGATTTCCCAGGCAAGAATACTGGAGTGGGTTGCCATTTCCTCCTTCAGGGGATTTTCCCAACTCAGGGATCGAACCCACATCTCTTGTCTCTTTTGCATTGGCAGACTAGTTCTTTACCAGCTGAGCCATCAGGAAAGCCCCTGTTTTTTAAGAGAGAAAGCAATAATAATCAAGGAATAGCAATTCATCTATATTATACTATCTTCACTTCTTGGATTTATGCATCCAAGGACCACAACGACCTAGAATGTAGCAGAGAACTCAGAGTGCAACAAACATGGGGTTGCAAAGGCAGGAGACTCATGTGCTTTAAAAATGAAAGACTGTCCCATGACAGAGGGTACCAGAGATAAGCACTTTAAGAGCTTTGAGGTACTGTTCTGAGAATATGTCTTTCTGTTCCTGAGTAATCTGGTCCATTGTTAGAACACTTAAGAGTTTCTTTACCGTAGCTCCAGGTTACTGTGCTGAACTCTGCGAAACTTCCCTTGGAGTGTCACCTGAATATCAAGTTTGCTTGCCACATTTGTGGCTTCCTCAAACCAAAATTCATGATAAACTTCAATATTTTCCATCACTTCACTTACTGAATGCAGCATGACAATCAAGCTATTGGCTGCGCAGAAGACATGACTGTGTCTACTGCCTCATCTTGATTTACAAGAAAAACCTAGAAAACCTAAAAATATAAGTGTTTTGTGGTTTACCTAGGAATAATACACAAAATATTGCGGCTATTTTTAGTGAAGGAAATCAATTTTGCATAGTTAATTTCAACCTAAATAGAATGTGAATTTTGTTTTTAAAAAATTTCTTAATAAATAAATAAAAGTGTCTAATAAAGAAAAAAAGCACTTAGGATTCTTGCTTTACAAACAATTCTAGCATGTTGGTTTATCAATCTTCTTAGCCCAAGGCCATTTAAAGAAGTAATTTCTGGAGACTTCCTTGGTGACTCAGGGGTTAAAAATCCACCTTGAGATGCAGGTGACCTGGCCAGGGAACTAAGATCCCACATGCCATGGAGTAACTGAGCCCACACACTGCGACTACTGAGTCATACACTCTGGAGCCCGAGCACAAAGAAAGATCCTGCATGATGCAACCAAGATCCTGGCTGTCACAACCAAGACCCGACACAACGAAATAAATAAATATAAATTGTAAAAAGAAAAAAAGAATCGCTAGAAGTGTGCCTAGTTGCTCAGTTGTGTCTGACTCTTTGCCCTGCAGGTGGATTCTTTACCGGCTGAACTATCAGGGAAGCCCTAGAAGTGTACCAGGAGCTATAAGAAATGGCAGATGACTAGAATCTCAGAATCAGGAAAAAAAAAAAAAAATACAAGAATGAGTACCCAAGAGCAGAGTAATTGTGGTCATTTAGTGCAGAGCTGTAAACAGGCCCTGTGCTGTGCTGTGCTTAGTCCCTCAGTCATGCCCGACTCTGTGTGACTCCATGAACTGTAGCCCGCCAGTCTCCTCTGTCCATGGAGAATCCCCAGGTAAGACATACTGGAGTGGCTTACCATGCCCTCCTCCAAGGTATCTTCCCAACCCAGGGATTGAACCCAGGTATCCTGCATTGCAGGTGGATTCTTTACCATCTGAGCCACCAAGGAAACCCAAACAGGCCCTCAGTTCAGTTCAGTCGCTCAGTCGTGTCTGACTCTTTGCGACCCCATGAATCGCAGCACGCCAGGCCTCCCTGTTCATCACCATCTCCCGGAGTTCACTCAGACTCAACTGGAGTTTCAGCTTTAGCATCATTCCTTCCAAAGAAATCCCAGGGCTGATCTCCTTCAGAATGGACTGGTTGGATCTCCTTGCAGTCCAAGGAACTCTCAAGAGTCTTCTCCAGCACCACAGTTCAAAAGCATCAATTCTTCAGCGCTCAGCCTTCTTCACAGTCCAACTCTCACATCCATACATGACCACAGGAAAAACCATAGCCTTAACTAGACGGACCTTAGTCGGCAAAGTAATGTCTCTGCTTTTGAAAATGCTATCTAGGTTGGACATAACTTTTCTTCCAAGGAGTAAGCGTCTTTTAATTTCATGGCTGCAGTCACCATCTGCAGTGATTTTGGAGCCCAAAAAAATAAAGTCTGACATGTCTCTTTAGTAGTAGATTAATTGACCATAAGTGCATAGGCTTATTTCTGGCCTCTCTATTTTGTCCTGTTGATCTCTGTGTCAGTAGCATTCTGTTTTGATTATTGTAGCTTTGCAGGATGGTCTGAAGTCAGGGCACATGGCACCTTCAGCTCTTCTATCTCGAGATTCTTTTGGCTTTTCAGGGTCTTATATGGTTCCATATATATTTCAGAATTATTTGTTCTAGTTCTTTGAGAAATGGCATTACTTATTTTAGTTGTCAGGGTTATATTATACTACTGATAAAATGAATTAGAAAATATTTTCTTTTCCTCTGTTTCCTTAAAAAAAAATCTTCTGTAGAATTGGCATTATTTCTGTCTTAACTGTTCAATTAAAATTCAGCAGTGAAGCTATTTGGGCCTGGAGTTTTCTCTGTGAGGTTTTTTAAAAATTCAATATATTTAATGGATATGGGAGTATTCATATTTTCTATTTCATCTTGTGTAAGTTTTGGCTAACCAGTCTGTTGTTCCATGTCCAGTTCTAACTGTTGCTTCCTGACCTGCATACAGATTTCTCAAGAGGCAGGTCAGGTGGTCTGGTATTCCCATCTCTTTCAGAATTTTCCACAGGTTATTGTGATCCACACAGTCAAAGGCTTTGGCATAGTCAATAAAGCAGAAGTAGATGTTTTTCTGGAATTCTCTTGCTTTTTCCATGATCCAGCGTATGTTGGCAATTTGATCTCTGGTTCCTCTGCCTTTTCTAAAGCCAGCTTGAACATCAGGGAGTTCACGGTTCACGTATTGCTGAAGCCTGGCTTGGAGGATTTTGACCATAATTGCTGGTTTTGCAACAAAGCACGATGGTTTCCATTTAGAGTTTTGACCTGGATCATCCAGAAAGACTTAAAGGATGTAGCATGTCCTCTTTTAAAAAGGAACACAAGTTTATGATACATTTGATAAAATGTTCTCTCCAAAATGGTCAAACTAGATGAAGTTAGGCACTGTTAAAGGGATAGAAATTATCTGGGGGGAAGAAAATATTTCAGTGAAATAGTCCCATCCTTGGTAATTGCAAATGAACAACGGTTAGATGGTGAGGCAAGAGTATGGAGGCTGCAGGAGGTACGTTAGCTCATTTTCACCCACCTCTGCCTAGAGCCCTCACCGAGACCCTGGACTTTTCAACAGCGTGGAAGACAGAGGCAGAGGGAATGTTTCAGAGGAGGAGGCTGAAGAGACATGCCAACTAACTGCCCTGAGAGTATCTACTCTCAGATATTCAATCAGGGAAGGGGATTTAACCCAAGGACATAATAAGGTCAATGAATAAGACTAGACAGCGGCTTAAAGCACTGGCTCAAGGTCAACTTCTAAAGTTGACTCCACAAGAAAAATATTCTTGGAAAATACCAAAGTATTCAGGGTGAAGGTCATGACATGTGTAACTTACCTTTGGATTGTTTAGGGAAAAAATTATGCATGTACACATATGTGTGTGTGTGTACATACTGGTAGGGACAGATGATAAAACGATAAAACAAATGGAGTAAAATGTTAGCAATAGGGAAATCTTTTTTATTTTCGGTGGTGGGAGAGGCACACAGCTTGTGGAATTTTAGATCCTGCACCAGGGATTAAACCTGGGGACTCAACAGTGAAAAATGTGGAGTCCTAACCACTGGGGACTTCCTGCTGGCTTAGCAGTAAAGAATCCGCCTGCAATACAGGAGACTCAGATTCAATCCCTGGGTCGGTAAGATCCCCTGGAGAAGGAAATGGCTATCCACTCCAGTAACCTTGCCTGGAAAATTCCACAGACAGAGGAGCCTGGCAGGCTGCAGTCCATGGGATCACAAAAAGTCGGACACGGCTGAAGTGACTAAACAACACCACCACCGCCACTGGACTGCCAGGGAATTCCCAACAATAGGTAAATCTTGGCAAAAAGAATAAAGATGTCCCTTGAATTATGTTTTATTTTTACAACTTTTCATAAACTTTTGGAATTATTTCCAAATTTTAAAAATATATATTTTAATTAAGGAGGTCCAAGATGCCCACATTACCACCTAGAATGGTCACTTCTGCTCCCACTTTCTTCTGAGCTCCCAGCTGGGCCCTTCCCATCCACCCAGAGGCAGCGTAAAAACAGGACCATTCAGCCTGCAATCCTGTTGACTCTCACACCCAGGCTGTGCCTGTTTGGAAGGTGTCCAGGCCCAGCATGTGATGGCCTTGTTCCCCAGGGCCACCTGACACTCAGAAAAGTGGCCAGATCTGGGGCCCCCGGGCGTGGGGTGGGGCAGTCACCGCTCACACTTCACCTTCACTTCAGCCGGAGGCATTATTCCAGATCACACATTTGGTCCACTGCAGTACAGAGTTTGAGGAGCCTTTTGTTCCCCTTTTGTTTTTTTGGAGAAGGAAATGGCAACCCACTCCAGTATTCTTGTCTAGAGAATCCCACGGACAGAGGAGCTTGGTGAGCTACAGTCCACGGGTCGCAAAGAGTCGGACACGACTGAGCGACTTCACTTTCACTTGTTCCCCTGAGTTTGGAGAAACCCTCTCAAAATCACCAGAAACTTCCCACAGACTGGGCTTCCTCACACAGGGGTAGCTGGTACCTGGAGGGATCGAGATGGGAAGTGGAGCAATACATCAGGAAGGCCTTTTTTCTGTTTTAACAAGAAAGTAGAATTTATTGGTGAGTGTGATAAGAAGGGGACAGCGCCAAGGCTCTCCTGAGCACAAGGCCCACCGTTTGCCCAGGGGCCACAACTAGGGATGTATCTGACCACACAGTCATCTGGGATGAGCCACTTTTCTGTCACCATGTTTTCAAATTCATCTACATTAAACTTAGTAAGTCCCAGGACTTCTCCAATGGTCCAGCGGCTAAGACTCGGCGCTCCCAAGACAAGGGACCTGGGTTCAATCCCTGGTCAAGGAACTGAGATCCCACATAACACAGCTAAAGTTCACATGCTACAACTAAAGATCTTGAATGCCACAACTAAGACCCACCCGATGCAGGCAGATTTTCTTTCTATTAAATAATAAACTCAGTAAACCCCCACTTCTTGGAGACATGGATCTTCTGGTGGCCAGGGAACTTGAATCTGGCCATGAATAGGGTCTCAGGGTTTCCCTGGTGGCTCAGTGGCAAAGAATCTGCCTGCAAAGCAGAAGCCAAGGAGACACAGGTTCAATCCCTGGCTGGGGAAGATCCCCTGGAGAAGAACATGGCAACCCACTGCAGTATTGCCTAGAGAATCCCATGGACAGAGGATCCCAGCAGGCTACAGTCCGTGGGGTCACAAAGATTTGGACACATCTGAGCAACTTAGCACACACCAGGGCCTCAATCACACACTCCTTGCTCTGCAGCTTGGTGCAGATGGACATTATAATTTGGCCAGAGTGGACCCTGGTCACTGGGTCCTGGGGCTTTCCAAAGGCACTGCGCATACCTGTCTGGAGTCTATCAGAGCCTAATTGCACAGAACAGCATCTGGCTGATGCAGGTGATGTGAAGGGCTGGAGTCACACTTGGATGTGAAAGCTATCTTTGCCACAGCTTTTTACCATGTACGTGTTGGCACACATACAGGCAGCCTCTGGGGCCTCAGAAGACAGCTGCCTATCCTCATCAGACACTGTATGCCCATAGAGTGGGAACTCATCCACTTTTGCCTTCTTCTATTCCAGGTCAAAGATACAGATCTTGGCATCAGGGACATTTCAGCAGAAATGAGACTCTGGGTTCAGCTTGTTTTTGCGATACCAGTAACACCAGGCAGGGCAGAAGCTCATGGCAACAGCAGGATCTTCAGTGGGAGTGCCAAAGGGAAAGAGCCATCAGGAAGACTTTTTTTTTGTTTGCTTATTTGCTTTTCTTGGCAGCACTGTGTGGCACGTGGGATCTTAGTTCTCTGAGCAAGGACTGAACCCACTCCCCCTACATTGGAAGCATGTAATCTTAACCACTGGACCACCAGGGAAATCCCAGGAAGGTTTTTTGTTTTTGTTTTTTTTAACAAAAGGGCATCCTGAATGAGATCTTCTGGAAATGTAAGATTTGTATTAGTTTAGAAGAGAAAGAGATTTCATGTAGCCCGCAGTGTGCCCAGTGCTGAGGGGCTGGAAGGAAATTGACCCACGAGGACAGTGGAGGCTGGGCACTGCCTACAGGCCATTGGCCACGGAGCCTGGGCTGGCCCAAGGGGGCTCCTCCCCTCTGATGTGGCCACAACAGCCAAAGGATATGTCACCCGTCACCCGGGTGAATAAGGAGGGATGTGACTCCACTTGCAAGAAGGGCTGGGGCTGAGTCAGGGCCCACATACAATTCTGCCCCAATCCTGCCCCACCCAGGGCAAAGGCCAGTCCCCTAAATGGGTGGGGGACCATGGAGGGAGAGATTTGGGGTAAGAGGTTAGGAAACTTGCAAGATCCTGTCTCTCTCACCATCAAAATAAAGGAAGTGTCTGGGAGTTTGTGGTGTGGGTTCGAGTGCAGATGTGAAAGTGGGCGTGAGTGTATGCGTGTGTACTGACTGGGCACTTGGCCATCCTGACCATCCTACAAGAGCCCAGGATGGGGGTAGGGAGGCGAGGGGCCAACATACAGCACTTTGGGGCCCCGCTTTTGGGTAAAATTGGCCCCTGAGGGAGTGAGGTGAGGCCTCATTTACCCCTAACACAACTTGCAGACCCAGGGTCCCCACAGGATCTGAGGCTGGCAGGAGGTAGAAGAAGCTACAGCCTGGGAGACAGTGCCCTCCCATCCCTAAACGGATGAGGCAGTCTGAGCCCGGGTGGAAAAGAATTTCCAGACAAAGAGCATTTTGGAAGGGAAGGAGTTTAAAAAGAATAAAGGGCAGAGATAACAAGGGCACTGCAAGTGCAGCGGTCCAACCTCCTGACAGACCAGGAAGAGTCCACAGCTTTTGTGGGTTAATTGCCAATTTTTATAGCCTCAAGACAAAGAAAATTCCTGCCAGAAGGTTGACATTAGGTGACTGGTTAGGATAATCCACTCCAGTATTCTTGACTGAGGGACAGAGGAACCTGGCGGGCTATAGTCCATGAGGTCGCAAAGAGTCAGACATGAATGAAGCAACTTAGTATGCAGAGTGGTTACTGGAGTGGGCATCTTTGCCTAATTTTCATCATAAAGCTTGTTAGTGATGATCGGGGCTTTTGGCAAGAGTTACAAAGGGGCTCATTTAGCTTCAGAGGTGACCTTGGTTCTGGGCTCCGCTTCTTGGCCGTGGTACAAGGCCTCGCACCTGTGGCCTTGGGGCAAGACTCAATATAAACCATGTAGCTTGGTGATCCTGATGGGCAGAGGGTGAGGTGCTACAGGAGGACCCCAAAACAGGTCTGGGGCAGGTTTGTTGCTCAGTTGCTCAGTCACGTCCAACTCTTTATTACCCCATGGACTGCAGCACCCCTGGCTTCCCTGTCCATCACCAACTCCTGGAGCTTGCTCAGACACATGTCCATCGAGTCGGTGATGCCATCCAACCAACTCATCCTCTGTCATCCCCTCCTCCTGCCTTCAATCTTTCCCAGCATCAGGGTCTTTCCCAATGAGTCAGGCCTTTGTATCAGGGGGCCAAAGTATTGGAGTTTCAGCTTTAGCATCAGTCCTTCCAATGTATATTCAGGGTTGATTTCCATTAGGATTGACTGCTTTGATCTCTTTGCAGTCCAAGGGACTCGCACGAGTCTCCAACACCACAGTTCAAAAGAATCGCTTCTTCAGCGCTCAGCCTTCTTTATGGTCTAGTTCTTACATTCATACATGACTACTGGAAAAACCATAGCTTTGACTAAATGGACCTTTGTTGGCAAAGTAATGTCTCTGCTTTTTAATATGCTGTCTAGGTTTGTCATAGCTTTTTTCCCAAGCAAGCATCTTTTAATATCATGGCTGCAAAACACCATCTGCAAAAAAATAGTCTGTCACTGTTTCCTTTGTTTCCCCATCTATTTGCCATGAAGTGATGAGACAGGATGCCCTGACCTTAGTTTTCTGAGTGTTGAGTTTTAAGCCAGCTTTTTCACTCTCCTCTTTCACCTTCATGAAGAGGCTCTTTAATTCCTCTTTGCTTTAGGTCAGAAGGGTGGTGTCATCCTGGGGCATGTTGGAAGGGCATCTGAGACCTGCCAGACATGCCTGAGGCTGGGTCACAGGGCTTGAGAGCCATAGGCAGGGGCAGGCTCCACCCCTGACAGAGACCCACATCTCTCCTTGCTGTGATCTGGAGAGACAGGATGGGGCTAGGCAGGATGAGTGCCAGCTTGCACAGAGGGTCGGGGCAAAGGGAAGCTGCACGAGAGTCAGAGATATGGTGCATTTCAGTATTATGTGCCGTATTTTCTTGCACATAAATCCGTCTAGTCAGACACCGTGCATTCATTAAGTGTCTACTTCATGCCAAGCTTCTGCTAGAAGCTGGATTTAAAACTATGAAGAGGACTTCCTTGGTGGTCCAGTGCTCAAGAATCCACCTGCCAATGCAAGGGACACAAGTTCAACCCCTGGTCCAGGAAGATCCCACATGCCACAGAGCAGCTAAGCCTGAGCGTTGTAACTACTGCAGCCCTTGTGGCCTAGAGGCTGAGAACCGCAGCAAGAGAAGACTCTGCAGTGAGAAGCCCTGATACTGCAACTAGAGATTAGACCTGCTCTCAGCAACTAGAGAAAGCCCACGCACAGCAATGAAGACTCAGTGTAGCCAGAAATAAAATAAAAATTTTGGAAAAACTATGAAGTGTTACCTGCCCTTAAGTAGCTGACAGTCCAAGAAAGAAGACAGACTACACTCATTAATAGGAAACAGTGAAATGAGAAACATGCTGGCTCAGTGGTAAAGAATCCAACTACAACGTCAGAGACTTGGTTTCGATCCCTGGGTCAGGAAGATCCCCGGTGGAAATGGAAATAGCTACCCACTCCAGTATTCTTACCTGGGAAATTCCATGGACAGAGGAGCCTGGCTGGTTGCAGTCCATGAGGTCACAAAAGAGTCGGACACGACTGAGTGACTAAACATACCCAGAGAACCCAGGGGAGGTTAGGGAAAGCTTCCTGGAAGAGGAATTAGCCACACAAGGGCTGCCTCCAAGAGTGCTGATCGGCAGCCTGGCAAGCATGTGGGAGTCACAGACGTGCTTGGTTGGGGTACAGAGTTGGGGTGTCAGCTGGGGCTCACTGTGGCCAGCTTTCCAGGCCACACTAACAGGTGGAGACTTTCTCTGGGAGGTGATGAGAGTGAAGGAGTGTAAGAGAAGAATGATCTGGTCTCGTGTACCCAGGAGTCTAGTTAAAATGCAACTTCTAGCAGGGAAAGGGTTCAGGATGGGGAACACCTGTACACCCATGACTGATTCATGTCGGTGGCAAAAACATTACAATATTGTAAAGAAATTAGCCTCCAATTAAAATAAATAAATTTAAAAAACTAAAGGAGAAGAAAAATAAATAAATAAAATGCAACTTCTGACTCAGTAGGTCTGGGGTAGGTCCCAGGAGTCTGCATTGCTCACAAGTGCTCAGAGAGTTGCATGATGCCCATCTCACTATATTTCAGTGACAAGAGTGGAGCCTTAGCTGGCAAGTTGGAATGACTAAGGGAGTTTTAAAACCTCTGACATGTGATTTACCTGGTGGTCCAGTGGTTGAGAATCTGCCTACCAATGCAGGGGATGCGGGTTCAATCCCTGGTCAAGGAATGAAGTTCCCACATGCCGCAGGGCAACTAAGCCTGTGTGCCAGAACCAGAGAAGCCCATGTGCTGCAACAAGACCCAGAGCATCCGAAAGAAAAATAAATTAATTTAAATAAAGTCTCTGGTGAATGGGAAGCAGTCAGGCAAGGGCAGGTGGGCACACTGAAGCCAAGGATGGCCAAAGCCAGTGCTGAGTAACAGCTTAGTGGGGGGACCCCTCCCTCTTTGAGAGTCTCATGGAACTGGTCTAGGGTAGGATTCAGCCATGGGGCATTTTTGCTCCCTGGCTGACTCTGTGTGTTAGTTGCTCAGTCATGTCTGACTCTTTGCAGTCCCAGAGAGTAGCCCGCCAGGACTGTAGCCCTCCAGGTTCTTCTGTGCATGGGATCGTACAGGCAAGAATAATGGAGTGGGTCGCCATTTCCTTCTCCAGGAGATCTTTCCGACCCAGGGATTGAACTCAGGTATCCTGCATTGTAGGCAGGCTCTTTACCTTTTGAGCCACCAAGGTGACTCTAACACATAACAAACTTTCAGGACCTCGACTTTTAAAAGTCATTCAACACATCCAGCCAGCGATAGATGTAATGAGTGCAAAAGGAAGCTGAGATCACCCTACCCCGGGCCTTGGGAGTCTCATGCCTCTGGAAATATCAGTGTCTGTATAGAACGGACTGTGTCCCAAATTCATTTTCTCATTTGCTTCTCACCTCAGCCCTGTGATGTAGATATTATTACCATTACTAATATCCTCTTTTTCTAGAGAGGCAAACAAAGGCTGGGCTGGGTGAAGGACTTCTAGAACCTCACTCACACCTTGGAGGCTTCACCTGTCCTTTCACTGCCCCTCCTTCTAAAGGTCAGCCACCACCACAGACAACATGAGCACCGTCTCTTTTTTAAAAATATTTATTTATTCTGCTGCACCAGGTCTTAGTTGCAGCACACGGAATCTTTGATCTTCATTGCGGCACTCAGGATCTTTAGCTGTGACATTAAAACTCTTAGTTGCAGCATGTGGGATCTAGTCTCCAGACCAGGGATCGAACCCTGGCCCCCTGCATTGGGAGTACGGATAGAGTCTTAGTTACTGGACCACCAGAGAAGCCCACCACCACTGGGTTGGTAGGAAGATTTGGAGGCAGGGCTGAGGGAAGATTCACTTCCTAGCACTTTCTCGGCAGCTTGCCCTTGGGAATCAGTCACCACTCCATCACAGTTTGTGGGGGCAAAGGAGGAAAACAGTCACCTCCCTTCTGGGGCTATTGGTCCCTCTTACACTTGACCCATTAGCCAGATGCACTTCAGGGGTAAGAACAGAAATGCCCAGCAATTGTCAGGAGTTCAGCTCAAGGTAGAAATGAGCAGAGGGTAGGAGAGAAGGGTCACATCCCGATGTTTTATTATTTTATCATCTGGCAAATCCTTTTGAAGCCTGGCCAGGCTCCACATCTCATATAGAATCAGGCAGGACTCTATGGAGCTTCTCTGGTGATTCAGATGGTAAAGAATCTGCCTGCAATGTGGGAGACCCTGGTTTGATCCCTGGGTTGGGGAGGTCGGCTTGTCTCATGGGCCATGTTCCTAGAATAACCACCCCTCTCACACACAGTGTTTTGTGTCATCAACCAGTCCCCTGGTGACATGAAACTTGCTTTAGAAAACCACTTGGTTTTACAGATCTAGTCATGAAAATGTCTATTTCCTTGGAACCATCCTGTTCTGAGAATCCATCCTAAAAGTATACAGAAAACAGAAAAAGCTAAATGTAAGAAGAGGATTCATGGATGGGAGACAGATAAATTAATTAAGAGTTTGAGATTAACATATACACATTTTGTGTGTGAGTGTGTGTGTGTTTGTGTGAGTTGCTCAGTCGTGTCCAACTCTTTGCAACCCCATGGACTGTAGCCCACCAGGCTTCTCTGTCTGGTATTTTCCGAGCAAGGAAAATTTCCGGGCAAACAACAGGAGTGGGTTGCCATGCCCTTCTCCAGGGGATCTACCCAACCCAGGGATCAAACCAGGGTCTCCCACATTGCAGGCAGATTCTTTACCATCTGAATCACCAGAGAAGCTCCATACACACATTACTATGTATACAACAGAAAATAGATAAGCAAGAAGGACCTACTGTATAACCCAGAGAACTATACTCAATACTTTGCAATAACCTATCAGGGAAAAGAAACTGAAAAACAATCACTTTGCTGTACATCTGGAACTAAATAACACTGTAAATCAACTCTACCTCAATTTAAAAAAAAGAGAGAGAGAATTCTTGAAAAATCAGAGGCTCCTTCAATGTCCCTCTAGAGAAGAGGAGACTCTGTTATTTATAAATTATTACACTAACTTTGCTAATTGTGGTCAAGAAGATTAACTCAGAAAATGTGAAAATGTTTTTCCCACATGGGGAAAAGAAAATCAGAACCCCAAATTGCATTTGCACAGGCTTGTCAACCATTAACAAATCGCCTACACAAAGGATGAAGAAAACAATTCAAATGAAGAGTGGCTTAACATGCATATGAATCACCCAGGGGAGGGTCTGGGTAAAATGCAGAACCATATTTAATTTCTTATCTTTGGTACCTTTATTTCGATAATAAAATTTCAACTACATAAAACGACATAGAAATTTCAAGAAATGTTTATGCTAACTGAAAAAAGAACAGAAAATGATATATACATTAAGATTCTCTGTTTTTTTAGTAAAACCTCTTTTTTTTTCCTTTATGTATATTGTGAGCACCTGCCCTGAACTGCCTTGGGGCATTAAGGGATGAGCTCATTGGTGCTGACTGTACCATCCACCCCACCCCCACCACTCCCACCCAACCCCTCCACATTCACCTCCCCCCAGCTTCCCACACAAGCCAATACCTTGAACCATGTCCTGAGCACAGCAGGGTGCTGCCCACAATGTCCAGACACAGCCACACAGAGGGACAGGAAAGCACGTCTGTTGGGATAAGGGCAACTCCAGAAGGTGATGCCCACCAGCCTCTTGAAAAGTGAGCAGGAGCTTCCCCGGAGATCACATGAAAAATTCCTGGCCGAGCAACTGCAGCTGCAAAAGGGGGAAAGAAGTGTCATGAATCCACAACTGTTCCCAGGGCCCACAGGGGGTGGGGGAGGGGCAAGACCAGATTAGGAAGGCTCCCATGCTGTAATAAAAGAGCTTGACCTGGACCCCGCAGGTGGTGGGGAGCCCTGGCAGCATTTTGAGCAGGATGAGGTGTCAAAGCTGCTCTGGTGTCAGAGCAGGGAAGGCTGGGCGGGCCAGGATGAGGGGAGCTGCCAAGCTGACCTCCATGGTCCAGGCAGGAGCTGTGAGCGCCTGGATACTTGGGGAGGGGGTAAGGGAGAGCTGGCCAGGGAGTCACTGGGCTTATCACGACCTGGGGAATGATTGACCGAAGGAGATCCTGGAGGGAAATGAGGATGAGACACTGAGAAACCAGGGAGTATATGACCACCAAACCAGAAATATCAGCAGGAAGGGCAGGGGCTTGTTAAGACAAGGCCTTCATCCACAAACCAGAGAGAGCATTCGGGCTCCACCAGCGCTGACCTGACACCCTTGGGGCCTGATATATCTCAGAAGTCAGTGTTTTCTGAGTCTAAGGAGGTAACACATGATCTACTGTATATATGCATGATCACACACTTGCTGGGGTCTGGAACAACAGCCCATAATCTAATACATTAGCATTCCTGCTGCTGAGCCATGAATATTCATTCACACGAAGTAGGTCCACAAACACAATAAACAACCTCAGGTCGGGTCAATCAAGGCTGCCACCAAATGAGTTTGAAATCCTTTGGGTTTGGGGACGTGAGATTGAGGATGAGGGATGTTGCCTGAGCAACAGTGGTAGCTGAAGACCCAGTGGCAGGAGGGCCCCTCAGAGAGACAGGAGCAGAAGAAAGCTGAGCACAGAGTCCTGGCAACAACCATGTGGGGGCCGAGGCAGGAGAGGACCCAGCAAAAGAAGCTGAGAGGGAGCTGCCAGATTTGCAGGGAAGAAGTAGGAGGAAGGGCTGTCCCAGCAACCCCAGGAGAAAAGAGGGGACCATGAGCAGAGACAGCGCTACAGAAAAACCAGGGTCAGAAAAGGCCCAAGGTCACAGGACGGGAGACTTGGACCCTGCGGTATGTCAGTGGCAAGAGGTGGCAGCAGTAGAGTAGGGGCAGAGGGCAGGGAAGGGGGAGCCACAGGTGAAGGCCTCCTTTTGCCAAAAAAGCCAAAAAAGCAATGAGACTGGGTTACAGAATTAGACTGATGGTGGGCCTGGGACCTGGGGTCTCGATGAGTGACAGAGAAGATGAAGGACAGGAAGTGAGTTAAAAGACACTGCAGCACTATTTACAATAGCCAGCACTTGGAAGCAACCTAGGTGTCCACTGACAGATGAGTGGATAAAGAACATGTGGTACATATGTACAATGGAATATCACTTAGCTTTTAAAAGGAACAAAACTGGGTCATTTGTAGAGATGTGGATGGACCTAGAGTCTGTCATACAGAGTGAAGTAAGTCAGAAAAAGAGAAACAAATATCGTGTATTAATGCATGATGTGCAGAATCTAGAAAAATGGTACCGATGAACCTATTTGCAGGGCAGGAATAGTGACACAGATGTAGAGAATAAATATGTGGACATGGGGCAAGGGGAAGGTGGGATGAACTGGGAGATGAGCATTTACACATAGACACTGCATGCATGCTTAGTTGCTCAGTTGTATCCAACTCTTTGCAACCCCAGGGACTGTAGCCCACCAGGCTCCTCTGTCCATTGGATTCTCTAGGCAAGAATACTGGAGTGGGTTGTCATGCCCTCCTCCAGGGGATCTTCCCAACACAGGGATTGAACCCAGGTCTCCTGCATTGCAGGCAGATTCTGTGCCATCTGAGCCACCAGGGAAGCTCATATAGACATTACCATGTGTAAAATAGATAGCTAGTGGGAAGCTGCTGTATAGCACAGAGTGCTCAGCTCTGTGCTCTGTGATGACCTAGAGGGTGGGATGGTGGTGGGAGGAAGGTCCAAGAGGAAGTAGATATATGTATATACATAGCTGAGAGACAGGGAAGCCTGGCATGCTGCTGTCCATGGGGTCCAAAGAGTCAGACACAAATGAATGGCTAAACAACAGCAATAGCTGATTCACTTCATTGTATAGTAGAAACTAAGACAACATGGTAAAGCATTTATACTCCAGTAAAAAAAATTTCAAATGGCCTCCACTGAAAGACGTGTATAAGAATGTTCGTGGCATCTTTATTCACAATAATCCCCAAACTGGAAACAACCTGAATGCCCATCAAGACCAGACAAGATAAATAAACAGTGACTTATCCATCCAATGGGGTTAGAAGGAGAATAAACTGTGTTGCCCACAATAACTTGGGAATTTCATGGGCACAATATCAAGCATAAGAACTCATGTACTGGGACTCCTCTGGTGGTGCACTGGATAAAAATCTTCCTGCCAATGCAGGGGAGACAGTTTTGATCCCTAGGGCAGGAGGATTCCACGTGCCCTGGGGCAGCTAGGCCCGTGCTTCACAGCTACTGGAGCCTGTGCACCTAGAGCCTCTGCTCTGCGGCAGGAAAGGCTAGTGTAAAGGGAAGCCCGAGCGCTGCAACTTGAGAGAGGGCCCCAGTGGCAGAAACTAAGGGAAGCCGGCGTGCAGCAACGAAGACCCAGAGCAGCCAGGAATAAATAAATAAATAAAATTTTTAAAAAGAGAAGGAACTCGTGTATTTTACTATCTGTACATTACACCTCAAGGAAAAAAATTAAGGATGATGGACTTGAAGGTTTCAGATGAGAAGCAGTGTAGGAGAGGACCAGGCCCTGCAATCCGGGGCTGAAACAGATCCCAGGGAGGCTGATGGAGTCTGAGAAGGGAGAGAACCACGTGCCTCCTGGACAACTGAGCCCCTCAATAGTGACACGACTGTAGGGACTTCCCTGGTGGTCCAGTGCCTAAGACTCCGAGCGTCAAATGCAGGGGGCATGGGGTTGACCCCAACTGGGGAGCTAAGATCCCAAGATTCCACATGCCCTGGGGCACAGACAAAAATTTACAAAAAACAAAANACCACGTGCCTCCTGGACAACTGAGCCCCTCAATAGTGACACGACTGTAGGGACTTCCCTGGTGGTCCAGTGCCTAAGACTCCGAGCGTCAAATGCAGGGGGCATGGGGTTTACCCCAACTGGGGAGCTAAGATCCCAAGATTCCACATACCCTGGGGCACAGACAAAAATTTACAAAAAACAAAAGCAAAAAATAAAACAGTGACATGATGTGAAATGGCTGCGAAAACCTACTTTGCAAAGTGGGTGGCCCTGTATTATTAATGGTTTACTGGATGAAACAGCCAGTCGCAGCTGCTTTCTCCCCGTCTGGCCCAGGTCTGGCCCCCAACTCCACTGTAGCTTCTGTTGGGCAACACTGTGGACAACCCCCCACACACACACTGCACGCACACATACCACACACCACGTGGCACACTCTCACGAGGACCAAACCTGGATTAGGGCTTAATGACACCATATGAGTGCAGTAGCCCTGCCTGGCCCACTGACAGCTGAGGTCCTCTAGGACCAGCCTGATCACACTGGGCTCCTTTTCCTCTGGACTGAGCTCCTCTCTAAGGGACTTCTGGCTCTCAGCCACATTCAATGTCCCCTATCTGCTCACCAGTCTCTTGGGACCTCCACATATGTGAGCCAGGACAGACCTGGAAGGCCACAGAGGACCAATGAACAATAGCGGCCAGGCACAGCAGGTATCCTCAGCCAAGACTGTTGTTGTTTTAGTCACTAAGTCGTGTCCAACTCTCTTTGACCCCATGGACTGTAGCCCGCCAGGCTCCTCTGTCCATGGGATTCTCCAGGCAAGAATACTGGAGTGGGTTGCCATGCCCTGGGCCAGGGGATCCTGCTAACTCAGGGATCAAACCTGCATCTCCTGCTTGGCAGTGGTTCTTTACCACTGAACCTCCTGGGAAGACAAAATTATATCCATCCAAAAACGGATAGTCTCTGTGGTGCAACTGGTTAGCGCGTTCGGCTGTTAATCAAAAGGTTCGTGGTTCGAGCCCACCCAGGGATGAATTGGCTTGGACTCTAGCCACATCTCAACTGTTGGGCTTCCCTTGTGGTAAAGAATTCGCCTGCAGTGTGGGAGACCTGGGTTTGATCACTGGGTTGGGAAGATCCCCTGGAGAAGGGAAAGGCTACCCACTTCAGTATTCTGGCCTGAAGAATCCCATGGACTGTATAGTTCATGGGATTGCAAAGCCTTGGACACAACTGAGCAACTTCACTTTCATACTTTCAGTTTCTTTCAAAAAGGGGTAGGACACTTACTTCATGAATCTTCATTTTCTCTTCAATAAAATAACTATGTCTCAGTTAATTTTTAAGGAAGATACACAATATTGTAAAGTAATTAGCCTCCAATTAAAATAAATAAATTAATATTTTTTAAAAAAAGGAAGATATGTTAAAGAGGCATCATACATTTCTCAAATTCAGACTAAGCTAAACGCAGGCAGCAGCCCAGCTCCTGGCTGTGAGGCTCCAAGTTCAGGCAGGGTGCATCCCAGGAGTTCAGGCCGCACAAGCTAAGCCCTGTGCAAAGATTCTAGGTCGGCAGGAGAGTGACCTAATTAAACACACAGGCTTATTCTTAGATGAGGAGCCCCAATTAAGGCCCCTGGGCAGCCACAGTGCAACGGCACAGCCCTAGAAGTGACCGGAATAATTCTTATTTTTAAACAGCAGTTACTTACTTCTGATTATAAAACTAGCACATATTCATCAGAGCACGTTTGGAAAATACAGAAAATACAGACAAGAAAATGCGACCCAGAGGTAGACACTGTTCTTCCTTATTTCCTCATGGGTATGGAAATATTTACATGTTTGACTTTTGGGGGGAATATGTATTCACATAATGTAAGTGAAAAAAAGAGACAAAAATAAATAGTGTGATCCTAAATTTGTTAGAATTGTCATAGGGATATAGTTTCCTATCTTGTTTCTTTCACTCAGTACTAAAATACAAACATCTCCTCTGTCTTATTAAATATTCAGCTACTTGATTTAGTTTTAGATTTTTGTGTGTGTGGACCATTTTTAAAGTGTTTATTGATTTTGTTATGAGACTGCTTCCGATTTATGCTGTAGTCTGTTGATCCTGAGGTATGTGGTATCCTAGCTCCCTGACCAGGGATTGAACCCACACCCCCTGCATTGGAAGGCAAAGTCCCAACCACTGGACTGCCAGGGAAGTCCACAGCTACTTGATTTTTAATGACTGCATAATGTCCATCATCTAGAATAATGTATACACTCTTCCCTTGTGATGGGGTATTCCAGTTTCTCAAATAACTTTACAGTGGACCTCTGGGTATATCTCGAATTTTTTTCTTGGGCTAGATTTCCAGAAGTGAAATTTAATAGGACTCTCATTATACATGACCAAAGGGCTTTCTGAACATTTGAAGCCATTGGCACTGCTATGAGCAAAGTTAGAGCCATCATTGCGCCTGTGGCATGCCTTGATTCTTGTAATAACCAGAACTCCTTTATTAACTGGTGGTAGACTCAATCCAAGCCAGAGGCCAGTGTCAGCAGGTATCATTTCCTCAGAGTCACCTGGACTTTGTAACAAAGCACAACCCTGGCGTAAGTCAGTTTTCACTAGGTGAGGCTGCTGTAACAAACAGTCCTAGAACTTTAGGGACTTACAATGAGGGAGCTTTCCCTCTCGCCCGAATTACTCATCAGATGTGGCTCAACTGTGGCTGTCTTCCATATGCCATCTTGCCCCAGGACCCAGGCTGAAGGAACCACCCCTGACTCCATTCTCACGGTCAAGGACAAAGAGACAGAACAGAAGCCCACCCTGGCTTTTAAGGCTTTGACATAGACACGGTGAGCGTCACTCTCACTTCTGTTAGCCCAGGAAGGTGATGTAATCAATGCAGCGCCAGTGAGAGGAAGAAGTACCAATATATTCCTCCCATGGGGACACAGGCCACATCCAAGTGTGCAGAACCCTCTACAGAGGAGACAGGAAATAACTGGGAGCAAGAATACAACTGACCAGGGACTTCCCTGGCAGTCCAGTGGTTAAGACTTCGAACTTCCAATGCAAGGGGCACAGGTTCAATCCCTGGTCAGGGATCTAGGCACCCACATGCCTCATGGCCATGGGACCAAAGCATAAACCGTGCTGTGTGGCACAGCCAAGAAAATTTTAAAATAACAATTATACAGCCAACCACAGCTCTGAGCTCTCAGAAACAACGCTCCCAGCTTGCCATCACATCCTGAGACTTAGCTTGACCTCCGGAATGTTTGGCAAGGAATTTCCCCAGTGGTTCAGTGATTAAGACTCCATGCTTCCAGTGCCAGGGACTCAGGTTCAATCCCCAGTCAGGGAACTAAGATCCCTGAAAGCCAGGCAGTGCGGCCAAAACAGAAAAAGAATATTTGGCAACCAGAATCCCTCTCCCTGTGGAAACTCCCATGGCCTAGAAAGCATCACCTAGGTTTCAAATACAAGAAAATACATATGTGCTTGTATGTGTGTGTATTTATGTAATATATTTATAAGTAGCTCCATTAAAAATAGTAAAGATATACTGTTATATTTTCAAAAGTTAAAAGAAAAGCCTTATTGGCTACTAACAGGCTACTATTTCTTTTTTAAAGAGGGAGCATATTTATACTTAATACATACAATTTATGCTTATATATGCATAAAACATTTCCCCAAAGTCAGTAAAATCCAGTAGCAGTGGTTATTTTAAGAAAGTGAACTAAGGGACTGAGGATGGAGAGGGGAGACTTCACTGTATACTCTTATTTACAATTTGATTTTTTTTTCCTTGTGTTTATATTGCCTCCCCCTCTCCAAACTTTTTTTTTAATCTTTTGGCTATGTTGCATGGCATGGGGGATCTTAGTTCCCCAACCAGGAATCAAATCACACCCCCTGCATTGGCAGTGCAGAGTCTTAACCGCTGGATCACCAGGGAAGTCCCTCCAGATTTTTTTTAATTAGAATCTTTAAAAATTGTCCTTTCTCAATCTGCTCCCACCCATGTCACACGGACTCCCCATCTGTTCTTTCTTCATCTCTCCCACACCAGGAAATGCCCTAATTCCCATACCTCAGTTTTAGAAAGCAGAGTTCCCAGAAAGCACTGGAAAATCCAGAAAAGCAAATAGCAACAGGCACCTGAATCCAGTTGTGCAGGTCATGCTCTGTTATGGGCGGCCAGTTAAGCCCCTTGGAGCAAGGTGAGGTTGAAGGATAGGGATAACTCTCTTGCAGGAGTCAGGAGTCTTGCCCCCAGGAGGGAGCTGGAGAGATGGGGAGAAAAGGAGATAGAAGGAAGGCAATAAAGTGTGTGAAGAAAGCTAGTGGTGCCCCCAAGTCAGGACACTCTAACGACGGAGCTGCCTGTGTGCCACCGGCTGCCCTAACCCATGCTCTGCTCTCCCTACATCCCCATGTCTGCTCAAAATCTTCTGTAAAACCCCCTCTACCACACATGCTTGGTGCAAGCTAGTCCCTTTGCAGATACCTAAAGGGCTGAAATTTACCATCTGGAAGCATGGAACAGGGCAGCATCCATAGGAACAATAGCTTAAATCAGAGATAATATGAGAATATAATTTCCAGAGAAACAATGGAGATCCTGGGGAGTACTTCATTCGGCTTTCTAGAAGGCATGGAATTTGGAGTCCAAACCAAGCTTCTTGTTGTTCAGTTGCAAAGTCGTATCCAACTCTTTGCGACCCCATGGCAGGCTTCTCTGTCCTTCACTGTCTCCTGGAGTTTGCTCAAACTCATGTCCATTGAGTCAGTGATGCCATCCAACCATCTCATTCCCAGTTGTCTCCTCCTGCCCTCAATCTTTCCCTGCTTCGGGGTCTTTTCCTATGAGTCAGTTCTTCACATCAGGTGGCCAGAGTACTGGAGCTTCAGCTTCAGCATCAGTCCCTCCAGTGAATATTCAGGATTGATTTTCTTGACTGCTTTGATCTCCTTGCAGTCCAAGCTCTCAAGAGTCTTCTTCAGCACCACACAGTTCAAAGCATCAATTCTTTGGCTCTCAGCCTTCTTTACAGTCCAGCTCTCACATCCAGTCCACATGACTGGATGGACCTTTGTTGGCAAAGTAATGTCTCTGTTTTTTAATATGCTGTCTAGCTGTTCTGCCAAGGATCAAGCATCTTTTAATTCCATGGCTGCAGTCACCATCTGCAGTGATTTCAGAGCCCAAGAAAATAAAGTCTGTCACTGTTTCGTTTCCTCATCTATTTGCCATGAAGTGATGGGATCAGATGCCATGATCTTCCTTTTTTTTCAGTGTTGAGTTTTAAGCCAGCCTTTTCACTCACTCTCCTCTTTCACCTTCATCAAGAGTTTCTTTAGTTCCTCTTTGCTTTCTGCCATAAGAGTGGTATCATCTGCATATCTGAGGTTATTGATATTTCTCTCAGAAATCTTGTGCTTCATCCAGCCTGGCATTTACAGTGATGTACTCTGCATAGAAGTTAAATAAGCAGGGTGATAATATACAGCCTTGAAGTACCCCTCTCCTGATTTTGAATCAGTCCATTGCTCCAAGTCCAGTTCTAACTGTCCATGTCCGGTTCTAACTGTCCCTTTTTTGTTGTTGCTGTTTTAATTTGCAATTCCCATATGTCATTAAGAATTGCAAATTAAAACAACAAGAAAAGGGACTTCCATGGCAGTCCAGTGATTAGGAGTCTGAGCTTCCACTGCTGGGGGCCTAGGTCTGATCCCTGATTGGGGAACTAAGACCCCCACAAGCCATGTGATGCAGCCAAAAATTATAATAAATAAATAAAACAAAGAGATATGACTACACACCAAATAGAATGACCAAAATCCAAAACACTAATACCACCGAATGCTGGCAAGGTTGTGGAGCAGAAAGAACTCTCATTCACTGCTGATGGGAATGCCACACGGTACAGCCACTTCAGAAGACAGTTTATCAGTTTGGTGTAAAACTAAGCGTACTTAGCATACAATCCAGTAATCATGCTTCTTAGCATTTGCCCAAATGATTTGAGCATTTGTGTCCACACAGAAATCTGCACATGGATGTGCATTACAACTTTTTTTATAATTGCCAATATTTGGAAGCAACCAAGAGGTCCTTCAGTATGTGAACAGATAAACAGTCTCTTCCTTTGTCCAGACAGTGGAATATTATTCAGTGCTAAAAAGAAATACACTAAAAAGCCACAGAACGAGAACATTAGGTGAAAAATTAGGGAAGCCTGAATAAACTCCATAGATTTGTTAACAGTAGTTGGTCAATATAAATTTTCTGGGTTCAGTAATTATATAATGATTATGAAAGAAGTCAGTATTAGGAGAAGCTGGGAAACAGGCATAAGAATGTCTCCATATTATCTTTGTAACTTGAAGTTTAAAATTATTTCCAAAAAATTTTAAATTAAAACGATAACAATAAAAAAAAAAGCCACAATGAAATATACCATGCGGGAAGCCAAAAGACACATGGCAAACTGTAGGGAAGGAGGCTTGCAGTTCATATCACAGACAAAGGTCAAACCTCCCTAATACAGAAAGAGCTTCTAGAAGACTGTCAATAACCCCAAAGAGAAAAATGAGCAAATAATTAAAAGAACAGAAATACAAATGACTTTTAAATGTAAAAAAAAAAAAAAAAGATTGTCAATGTAATATTCAAATCAACTTACTTCAGTAAATAATAATAATAAATTTTTAAAATTAAATTTAAAAGGTCATCAAACTCACATGAGAAGTGCAAATTAAAGCTACAGACACCAATTTTCACCTATTGGATTGGCAAAACTCCAACAAGTTGATAATACATGAAGTTGGTGAGGTTGTGGGGAAAGAGGAAACTTCACACATCCTTCACAATTGTGTAAACTGGTACAGCCCCTCTGGGAAGGCAATTTGGCAGCATCTTCAAAATTAAGAGAAATCCTTTGACCCAGCAGTTCCGCTCTGACACTCCAGATTGACCTGTACACATCCAGATGACCACCTGGGTAAGGGCATGGACCACACTGCCACACTGTGTATCAGTTCAGTCACTCAGTCTAAATCGGATAAACTCATCAATAGAGGACTAGTTAAATAAATAAGGTCCCTCCATAATAGAATATCATATATATATATGCACAACCATGAAAACGAATGAGAAAACTCTCCATCTACTAATAAAGAAAGATCTCCAAGGTATGCCAATAACTAGCAAGGAAAAAATGTTGCAGAAATAATAAACTATATTCTGTGTAAAAAGAAAGGGATAAGAGTCCATATTTATTTGCTAGTATTTTCATAAAGAAACACTGGAAGGATATATAAGAAACTAAACACAAGGTTTCAGAGGATAGGAAAGGTGGTAGAAATAGCAGATGTAAAATAAGGAACAAAGACAGACTTTTAACACAGACTTATATTTTTGGATTATGAGCCATGTAAATGTATCACTTATTCATAAAATTAAATTTAAAACTATTTTAAATAGTTTTAAAAGGCAATTTTCGTACAAAGAAGGTGTGATTGTAAATAAAAACAAAATTATACCCCGAGTGAACTTCCCTGGTGATCCAGTGGTTAAGAAATCTCCTGCCAGTGTAAAGGACATGTGTTTGATCCCTGATCTGGGAAGATCTCACACGCCTCAGAGCAAGTAATCCCATGGGCCACAGCTCCTGAGCCGGCATTCTAGAGCGCTCACTCTCGAGAACCGCAGCCACTGAGCCTGAGTGCCTAGAGCCCCAGCCCTGCAACAAGAGAGTAGCGCCCACTCACTGAACTAGAAAACGCCTGGGCACAGCAATGAAGACCCCAGCAGCCAAAAATAAAACAAAAATAAATTACATCCTGAGCAAAACGGTCACTGTTTAGAATTAAAGATGCATTTTAAACTTTATGAGAATCTACTGTAGACCACAGGAAACTCTACTCAGTGCTCTGTGGTCACCTAAATGGGAAGGAAATCCAAAACACAGGGGCTTCCCTGGTAGTTCATATGGTAAAGAATTTGCCCGCAATGCGAGAGACCTGGGTTTGATCCCTGGGTTGGGAAGATCCACTGGAGAAGGGAAAGGCTACCCACTACAGTATTCTGGCTTGGAGAATTCCAAGAATTTTATAGTCCATGGGGTTGCAAAGAGTTGGACATGACTGAGCAACTTTCACTCATTCACTCATGTATACATAAAGCTGATTCACTTTGCTGTACAGTAGAAATTAACACAATATTGTAAAACAATTATACACCAATAAACATTAAAAAAAAAAAACCTTACATCAGCAAGACAAAAGGAATGCACAAGCCCCAAACATTTCAAGATATCTTAAGTCCTACAGTAGTAACATGATGTGAATTAAAGCAAAAAGATGAATATAGCCTAGTTGGATGCCAGAAAACCAGCTAGACCAGCAAGCTATGGGAAATTGCAATATATATTTTATTTTTATTCTTGCCATGTTACAGTGGAAAAGGTAAAGCTTTTGCTTGCCTGTTCATTAGGTGGAAGAAAGGAAAGAGGGAGTGGGCGAGAGGGGAAAGGCAGGGAAGGAAATGAGGAAGGGCCAAAGGGAGGAGCAATGAATCCACAGGTAGGAATGTAAATAGGTGAATGCTTTTGCACAATAATTTTGTAATATCTATAAACATTTTTGGGCTTCCCTGGTGGCTCAGAGGTTAAAGCATCTGCCTGGAATGAGGGAGACCAGGGTTCAATCCCTGGGTTGGGAAGATCCCCTGGAGAAGGAAATGGCAACCCACTCCAGTACTCTTGTCTGGAGAATCCCATGGAGGGAGGAGCCTGGTAGGCTACAGTCCATGGGGTCACAAAGAGTCGGACATGACTGAGCGACTTTACTTACTACTACTTACTATAAACACTTTTAACACACATGTCCTTTGACCCAGAATTCCCTTTTCTGGGAATTTACTCAACAGATATATTCCCACAGGTATATAAAAGATGATTAATGTGCCATATAAAGATTTTTATGCAGCATAATTTATAGGGCAAAATAAATGTTCACCAATAGAAAACTAGTTAAATGATAAGGTATCCCAAAACGCAACCCTTTACAGAATGAAGTCTATACAGAAACAAAAAGATGGGAGACTTCCGTGGTGGTCCAGTGGTTAAGAATCCACCCTCCAACACAGGGGACATGGGTTTGATCCATGGTCAGGGAACTAAGATCCCACATGCTGTGGGACAACTAAGCCCATGGGCCACAACTAGTGAGCACTTGTGCCTCAACTAGGGAGCCTGTGCATCACAACTAAGACCCAATGCAGCCAAAAGTAAATAAATGAGTTTCTAAAATATCAAAAAGATGGCTGTGATATTAGCAAGTGAAAAAAGTTGCAGCATAGTAAACACCATAATTCCATTTGTTTAAAGTTGAAATATGATTAAAGACAAGCATGTCTATAAAATATGTCTGGAAGGATCCAGTGGCATCTGCCAGTGATGAGTTAGGGTTAGGAGTGACACCGGGAATGGGGACAAGGAGAAGAGATGGGGAAGACCGATTAGAAAACATTAGTCTTTTGAACAGATTGTGTTAGATTCTCGAGAGTCCCTTGGACAGCAAGATCAAACCAGTCAATCCTAAAGGAAATCAACTCTGAATATTCACTGGAAGGACTGACGCTGAAGCTGAAGCTCCAACACTTTGGGCCACCTGATGCGAGAAGCCAACTCATTGGAAAACACCCTGATGCTGGGAAAGATTGAGGGCAGGAGAAGAAGAGGGTGACAGAGGATGAGATGGTTGGATGGCATCACCAAGTCAATGGACATGAGTTTGAGCAAACTTTGGGAGAGAGTGAAGCACAGGGAAGCCTGCCATGCTGCAGTCCATGGGATCACAAAGAGTTGGACATGATTTAGCAGCTGAACAATATTCCACATATTACTTTGTTTTCATTTTGAGAAAATGCACATAATACAAAATTTCCACTTTTAAATATATAGTTCAGTGGCATTAAATACATTCACAGTCTTATGCAATTATCATGATTATCAGAACACTTCATCTTCCCAAAATGAAACCCTGTACCCATTAAACAATAACTCCTCACCTCTTCCGGCCCTCAGCCCCTGAAAACCACACCGTTTTCTGTCTTTATAAATGACTTTTAAATATATAGTTCAGTGGCATTAAATACATTCACAGTCTTATGCAATTATCATGATTATCAGAACAATTCATCTTCCCAAAATGAAACCCTGTACCCATTAAACAATAACTCCTCACCTCTTCCGGCCCTCAGCCCCTGAAAACCACGCCGTTTTCTGTCTTTATAAATGTGCCTATTCTGTGTACTGCATGTAAATAGAAACATACAATATTTGTCCTTTTATGTCTGGCTTATTTCTCTCATAATTTGTTCAAGGTTCATTCACATTGCAGCATGTGTCAGAATTTTATCCCTTTTTTTATACTGTAAAACTTTATTTATATGACCAAGCCTGAGGACTTTATACCATAACACTTTTTTCCCTTACAGTGGATCTGTAGCATTATATTAGTTTCAGGAGTACAATATCGTGAGTCAATATTTTTATAGATTATTCTCCACTTAAAGTTATTATAAAATGTTGGCTATATTCCCTGTGCTATACATAACATCCTTGTATATTGTTTATGTCATACATAATAGTTTGTACCTCTTAATTCCCTACCCTTATTTTGCCGCTCCCCACTAGTAACTGCTTGTTTGTTCTCTGGTATCTAAATCTGGTATCTCTCAATCCATTTTTGTTTTGTTATATCTATCCATTTTTACTTTTTAGTTGCTGGAATTTCACCCCTTTGTATGGATAAATAGCATTCCGATATAGGGATATGCCACATTTTGTTTATCCATTCATCTGTTCATGGGTGTTTTCACCTTTTGGCTCTTACGGAGGATGCTGCTATGAAGATGTGTAAATACTTAGGTATATCAGCAGATGAATCTATTTAAGTCCCTGGGCTTCCCCAGTGGCTCAGCGGTAAAGAATCTGCCTGCAATGTAGGAGCTGAGAGTTCAATCCCTGGGTCAGGAAGATCCCCTGGAGAAGGGAATGGCAACCCAACTCCAGTATTCTTGCCTAGGAAATCCCATGGACAGAGGAGCCTGGTGGGCTACAGTCCCTGGGATTGCAGAGTCCCACACGACTTAGCGAGTGAGCACACACTTTACAGCCAGACTGGCCTTCATGCTCTGCGGGTCGGCTGGGTCTTTACTCTCCCTGTAATGCAGGAGGATAGACGGGGAGGAAGGAAAACCCAGAGCGCCTGCGCAGGGCTCGCTGTCTGTTTCCCTGGAGACGCTGGTTGGGCTGGAAGGCGGGACCCTTTGGGGATGAGAGTGGGTGAAGGGCTGCCTCTCTGGCCTCTCCACCCGGCTTCTCTTCCAAGTTACCTCGCACAGCCGTTGCTCCGTTCGCCTGCCTGGACCCATTCTGCAGACGGAGCTGGACACTGTCAAAGCCCAGAGAACAGCTTGTCAACAGTCGGCTTCCACGCTTTCCTCCCCTCTCCCAACTCATCTTCCCCTCTCATCACCGCATCTCCCCTAACGCTTCTGCCTCCTGTTCCTTGAAATCACCCCCACTTCTTCCTGTCCAGGCCAAGCTTTCACCAGCCCTCCCAGATGTGGCATATCCCTATAATGGAATACTAAGCCCGAGCCTACATGCTGCAGATACTGAAGTCCGCACAGCCTAGAACCTGAGCTCTGCAACGAGAGAAGCCACTGCAGTGAGGAGCCCGCACACAGCAGCCATCACCCAGCACAGCCAAAAATAAACAAAACAAAAAGTAGATAAAACATCTGTGTCTTATCCCTCTTTGTGCTGGCTCTTTGTTAGGTCTTACTGATAAACCAATGCAAATAACAGTGTCTAGAGTTTAATGGGTTCGCAATTTTATTGTGTTTATTTGCATGAAGATCCTCTACTAACTCAGTCTGCTAAAACTGTACTAAAGTAAGGAGAGCTTTCTGGGACCCTCGAATCACAGAATCCTGGTGCTCACCAAAATGTATGCATTCATTTCCTTTTCACAGGCCTCCCTCTCTCCCCATGACTCACTCTCTCTCCACCTTCCTTCTTCTCAGTTCTGCCCTCTGTCCCATGCAACCAGACCAGAGGACCCTGCTATCTGTCCCCAGGGTGGCCAGGGGAAAAGCCACAGGGTCCAGGAGAAACTGAGCCCTATCTCTGGGGGTTAGATGGCCCCAGCATCTGATATCTGGGGGAGCACCAAGAGACTGAAGCTTTGGAGGGAGAGCAAAAGTGGGCTTGGGCACAAGAGGTTAAGGCGGGAAATGGTCAAGGCTGGCTCTGACCATAGCCCCTAGGTTGGGTGCAGGAGTGAGAGAGGCATGGGACGGGTCAAGCAGGTCCTCAGTAGGAAGGAAGAAGCTGGAATGATGGAGGGATGGAGCCAGCAACAGAGGTAGAGAGTGAACCAGGGCTGGACCAAAGCCGGAGAAGCTGGGTGGATACAGACCATGGGGAGTTGGGGGCAGGGCTCCTGAGGTCGCTGTTGTAGCCTTCCTGCAGAAGCCAGAGATCAAGTTCAGGCTTGCTGTCTCTAGCAACAGAGCCAACCTGGCAACCTCAGCAGAAAAGGGCATTGATGAGAAGGTGGAATGAAGCAGAAGAATGAAGCAGAAGAAGCAAAAAGTAGAAAGGTTAGAGTAAGGGACCCAGGGAGCCAGAACTGAGCTGACGTCTATCAGGGTGCCTTCCAGCATGAGTCAACACCAGCCACATTTCTCTGGCTCTACCGTCACCTCATGCAGGAGTCAAAGTCCAGGAGAGAAGCTCTCATTGGCCCAGATGGAGTCATGTGGCCTCACACTTTGGCTAGTGATGATTGCTTTCCTAGAAGCCACCTGACCTTGGACGTGTATTTCCCTAGAAGGAGATGGGGCTGCCACATCCAGAATAAGAAGTGAACGCTGAGAGGTCAGGCAACCAAAAATCTTCATGTCAGTCTGACAGTGGAAGGACCAGCCTCCAAATCTATCCCTAAAATTAAGAATTTGAATTGCTCGGTCATTATCCAAATGTCCAAATGGTATTGTGTCAAATTGCCAAACGAGTCCCAACCACTTCCTCTAATTTGGCCGTTTCATCAAGTCTTGTAGCTCCAGGTAATGGCAGCTGGTCTCAATGGAATAAGAAATGTAAAGCTCTGTTGTTGTTGTTGTTTATTTAGTTGAGTCCGACTCTTTGTGACCCCCATGGACTGTAGCCCTCCAGGCTCCTCTGTTTATGAGATTCTCCAGACAAGAATACTAGAGTGGGTTGCCATTTCCTAGTCCAAGAGATCTTCCTGACCCAGGGATGGATCGGGAAGATCTCTTGGAGTAGGAAATACCACTAAGCCACCAGAGAAAGCTCTGTGCATATAATTACTGTTTAGGTTGTGACATTTCTCACTAGATTTCCTGCCAAGTCTCACTCAGGTTTCCATATCCACCTACAAAGCATATGGCACCCTCGCTGAAAGCAGCCCTTGGGAGGCCCACCCAGCTCACTATCACTTCACACCCCAGGGTGTGAAGGGCCAGAATTCTTGCCCAACTGGACCAAGCCATGTCCCTCCTTACACAGCGGGGTAATAAACAAGTACAGGCTGCAACATCATTTGAATTCTGAAAGACTGACAACAACTAAATGTCCATCAAGAGACAGTGTATGAAATTATTCATGGTTTGTTGACTATTTCCTGGAAAAGGGCACAGCGACACACATCAGTATTTTGCTTGGAGAATCCCATGGACAGAGGAGCCTGGCAGGCTACAATCCATGAGGTCGCAGAGTTGGACATGACGGAGCAACCAAGCCCCCGCACATTGAATATTTGGCCACCAAAAGGCAACAAGTAGTTCTCTATTTGTATTGAAACAGAATGATCTAAAACTATGCTATTAGAAAGGTGGCAAATGTTGTACAGAGTGTGACACTACTTTGTGTAAAAAATGCACACTACTTTGTTTCCTCTCATATGTGTATGTGGCAGGAACAAAATTATAAAAGTATAAGCACTCAGAGCTTCCCCAGGACACCGTAAGGAAGAAGAGAGCCCCACAAAGGCAGTAGAAGAGGGATGGACAAGCTGGAGAGTCGTGGAGATAGTCTGGATTACCTGCCATAATGCTGCACCCCATTCTTAAGGAGTTTCTCAGGGTGGTACTGAGGGGCTTCTCTGGTGGTTCAGACAGTAAAGAATCTGCCTTCAGTACAAGAGACCTGGGTTCGATCCCCAGGTCGGGAAGATCCCTTGGAGAAGGGAATGAATGGCTACCCACTCCAATATTCTTGCCTGGAGAATCTCATGGACAGAGGAGCCCGGCGGGCTACATTCTGTGGGAACATGACTGATCGGCTAACACTTTTCACCTTCACGGGGTGTTATTGTAGAAGGCAAATTTCATTTCTTTGGTCCATTCAGCATCTAAACTTCTGTCTGTGAGGCAGGAGCTTATTTGTTTATTGAATTCAAATAATTGGCTGCACTGGGTCTTAGTTACGGCATGTGGTGTCTAGTTCCCTGACCAGGGGTCGAACCCAGGCCCCCCTTCATTGGGAGTGCAGAGTCTTAACCATTGGATCACCAGAGAAGTCCCAAGAACCCCCTCTTTAAAAGGCAGAATCCCAGGAATTCCCTGGCAGTCCAGTGGTTAGAACTCTGCGCTCTCACTGCTGAGGGCCTGTGTTCAGTCCCCTGGTCAGGGAACTAAAATCCCACAAACTTTGCAGTGAGATCAAATAAGTAAATAAATAATTTTTTTTTTTAAGTAGAAGAAAAATCCTCTCTATATAAAAAAAGCAGGAGAGGCCAGAAGCTCACTCTCCCAATTTATCTTGCAGGTAGGGTATGAACCCATGGCTCCACCAAACAGACAGACTCATCCAGAGTTTGAATCAGAACTTAGGAACATAAGGCAGCCAGGGTGGCAGGACATTCACTCTCCAGGGTGGCAGTTGCAACAAGGTCCAGAGTGGGCATTGGTGATGTTGTCAGCCATAGCCAATGTTGCCAGACATAGTCCTCGTCCAGCGTCATGGTATTATAACCAGAGCAATTCTGGGACATGACGTGGGGATTGGTCTCACCTGCAGAGCTTCCCAGCTGTGAGCTATCCACAGATGACGTGGGCCCCCAGGATTGTCTAGCATAATAGAAAACAATGATTTCTGTCACTTCTAGTTAAGAATCCTGACTGAGATGCTTGCTTGTGTGGATGCTGCGAGGCTCTCTCTGTAGTGCTCTCAAGAGAGCGTCAGTAAAGCCTAGCAAAGCCCTAGACAATTTTGAAAAGTGAAACCAAGGACTTCTCTGATGACCCAATGGCTAAGACTCCGCCCTCTCAATGCTAGGTGCCTGGGTTCAATCCCTGGTAGGGGTACTGGGTCCCACATGCCACAGCTGAAAGTTCACATGCCACAGCTAGACTCTGAATGCCACAATGAAGATCAGAGATCCTGCCTGCCACAACTAACACCCAGCACAGCCAAATAAATAAATACTTTTTTAAAAAAAAGTAAAGCCAAGTTTGTGTTTCTTATGGACACATCACTGTTCTAAGGCAAGAAGATGGAGGCCCAATTTTTTTAAACACCAAAACCAGTTTGTATTGAGGTATCGCTGATTAACAATGTGGTGATAGTTTCAGGAAAGCAGCGACGGGGCTCAGCCATACAGATACACGTATCCATTCTCCCCCAAACTCATCTCCCATCCGGGCTCGCTCATAACACTGAGCAGAGTTCCATCTGCTATACAATAGGTTTTTGTTGGTTATCAATTTTAAATACAGCAGTGTGCATATGACCTTCCCAAAGTCCTTCACTATCCCTTCCCACCAGCAACCATGCATTCATTTTCTGAGTCTGTGAGTCTCTTTCTGTTTTGTAAGCTCATTTGTATCATTCCTTTTTATACTCCACATGTTAGCGCTGTCATACGATATTTCTCCTTCTCTGACTTACTTCACTCAGTATGACACTCCCGAGGTCCATCCATGTTGCGCAGATTGGAGGCCCAGCTTTATTTGGGTTACATACAGCATGCACATCAGACACTGTAAATGTTGCCAGAGATTCTCACCAGCCTGTTCCCGTTGGCTGCCCTGAGAAATGAGAATGATGTGGGGAGGAGGACTTTTCTCTTCTCACTTGACATTCTTCTGTATTATTTGAATCTTTTAAAACCATATTCATATATTATTTTTAAATGTTTTTAACATTAAAAATAATTACGTAAGAAAGAAATGTGATATATCCTCAAATATATTGCAGTGTCTGCATAAGGGAAAAGATGAAGTAAAATATACAGTCTGGCAAAAAGCATAGCTTTTTTAAGAAGCAGGTGGTGAGGGCTGGGTAGTCTGCTAGAGTCTTAATGTGGTAGGCTGTCAGAACTGCACATTTTTTTTTTTTTAAGCTTTTTAATTTGGCATCTCTTTATGTTACTTTATATTACTTGTGTGGGAAATGGTTATTTTAACACAGTCTTAAGCCTCTCAAGTGTTGCTCTGCTCTGCAGCAAACTTAAAGCAGAGGAGACAGGGATGGGGAGAAAGGGCCCAGGTTAGCAGGAAGAGGTGACAGATAAAAGTGCAGTACATACAAGGAGTTCCCTGATGGTCTAATGGCTAAGACTCTACATTCCAAATAAAGGGGGCCAGGTTCCATCCCTGGTCAGGGAACTAGATTCCACATCTCACAATTAAGAGTTCAAGTGCCACAACTAAAGATCCCGAATGCTGCAACTGAGACCCTGTGCAGTCGAATACATAATTTTTTTTAATTAAAAAAACTTAGTTCACACATAGAAGTGGCCCAGAGGGTCACCTGCACCAGAAGGGGACATTGAATAAACCAAAGTCAAAAAGGAGGGAAATTTAAAATTGTGATATACCCATACAATGAAATAGTACTCAGCAGCAAAAATTAAAGTATTACTGATATGCCCAGCAATGTACAAGAATCTCACAGACATTATCTTACTGCAAAAGTCAGACACAAAAGAGTGCACACTGCTTGATGAAATTTATATGAAATTCTAGAAAAGGCAAAACTATGGTGACACAAAACAGAAGTGGGAGAGATTTACTGCAGATGGGCAAGAGGGAATTTGGTGATGGTCAGGGGGGTGATGGAAATATTCTCTAACTTGATTATGTGATTATACATCACACTCGGAGAAGGCAATGGCACCCAACTCCAGTGTTCTTGCCTGGAAAATCCCATGGACAGAGGAGCTTGGTGGGCTGCAGTCCATGGGGTCGCGACTGAGAGACTTCACTTTCACTTTTCACTTTCATGCATTGGAGAAGGAAATGGCACCCCACTCCAGTATTCTTGCCTGGAGAATCCCAGGGACGGGGGAGCCTGGTGGGCTGCCGTCTATGGGGTTGCACAGAGTCGGACACAACTGAAGCGATTTAGCAGCAGTGGCAGCATACATCACACTGGTGTATACATTTGCCAAAACTCATCCTACTGTATACTTAAAATGGATGCACTTTATTGTATGCAAAGTTAGGGTTAGGATTTGGGTTTGGGTTCAATAAAGTTGATTTTTTTTTAAGTATTTATTTATTTGGCTGTGTTGGGTCTTAGTTGCAGCATATGGGATCTTTTTTGTTGTGGCATGTGAGATCTAGTTCCTTAATCAGGGATCGAACCTGGGCCCCTGCACTGGGAGCTCAGAGTCTTAACCAGCGGACCACCAGGGAAGTCCATAAAGTTGATTTTTTAAAAAACAGAGGAGGAGGTTTTGAGTTGAGGGTCTTATATGCTGGGTTATATTTACTCTAGTATGTGTGTTTGATGGCATTTATGAGTGAACAATGGAAGAGGATGAACCTGCTGTTGCCCGTTTGGATACAGGCCATGACTAATCGGAAGCCAAGTTTCCAAGTGTCAGAGAAGAGAAAACCAGGCCTCTATCCATCCATCCCCATCCTTGGCCTGGTGCCAACGGATGCCAGGCAAAAGTGAGCAGTTGGAGTAACTCTCCTCTCGCCACTCTCCCTGCAGGAAAGGAGAGGGAGACAGAGCATCACTCTGAGGAGGGCCAACTGCCCAGCCCAGGGCCTTGGCCAACCCCAAGCCCAGGACATCTTCATCAGCAAAGCACCAGGTGTGTGAGTTGGCCACAGCCTCCATTTCAGTTTCAAGATTTGGCATTTATCCCTCTGTGGGAAAACAGATGAGCAACATCAAGGAGAAAGCAGACTCAAGAAGATAATGATGGACTTCCCTGATGGTCCCGTGATTAAAAAAAAAAAATCTGCCTGCCAATGCAGGGGACACAGGTTTGATTCCTGGTCTGGGAAGATTCCACATACCCAGAGCACCTAAGACCCTGTGCTGCAATTACTGAAGCCTACTGCCGAGAGCCTGTGCTCTGCAAAAAGAGAAGCATCCACAGGGAGAAGTCCACGAACCACGTCAAAAGAGCCCCCTGCTCACCGCAACTGGAGAAAACCCACACAAAAGCAGCAAAGACCCAGCTCAGTCAAAAAATGATTAATTAACTTTTAAAAATAAACAAATAATGGAAATGAAAAATACACTAGAAGGAATCAACAGTAGATTCAATGACACAAAGGAACAAATCAGCAAACTAGAATCAGAGCAGTGGAAATCAACCAAACTGAACAGAAAAAGAAAAAATAATATAAAAAATGGGGACAGTTTAAGAGAACTCTGAGACAAAATCAAATAACTAACATTTACATTATGGGGGTCCCAGGAGGAGAAAAGAGGAAGAGCCAGAGAACGTATTAGAGGACATAATAGCTGAAAGCTTCCCTAACCTGGGAAAGGAAACAGACATCCAGGTCCAGGAAGCACAGAGACTCCCAAATAGGATCAACTCAAAGAGGAAAACACCAAGACATATTATAATTAAAATGGCAAAGAATAAAGATAAAGAACTAGTCAGTCCTAGAGGAAATCAGCCCTGAATAAAAGGCAGAGGAACCAGAGATCAAATTGCCAACATCCGCTGGATCATGGAAAAAGCAAGAGAGTTCCAGAAAAACATCTACTTCTGCTTTATTGACTATGCCAAAGCCTTTGACTGTGTGGATCACAATAAACTGTGGAAAATTCTGAAAGAGATGGGAATACCAGACCACCTAACCTGCCTCTTGAGAAATCTGTATGCAGGTCAGGAAGCAACAGTTAGGACTGGACATGGAACAACAGACTGGTTCCAAATAGGAAAAGGAGTGCGTCAAGGCTGTATATTGTCACCCTGCTTATTTAACTTATATGCAGAGTACATCATGAGAAAGGCTGGACTGGAAGAAACACAAGCTGGAATCAAGA